>JAPFFP010097789.1:0-20065 GCA_026153255.1 Solanum medicagineum | reverse complement strand
TATACAAAAAAATTAAAAATTTATTTTTTAAGAAATTTCAAATTTTAAACATTTTAATTGTTTTTACTCCAGCCCGGCCCCCAGCATCCCCCGCATACAAAACAAATTAAAATTTTATTATTAAAAAAGTTTCAAATTTTTACTCACCTAGCCCCCACCACCACCCACCCTAAAAAAGAATAAATAATTATTGTTAAAAAATATTTTAAATAATGAAATATTTTCATGTCAAAAAATATTTCCTACTCTCTAGCTAAAAATAAAAGATATTTTCTAAAAAAAAATTATCATTCACTAACAAACAATAGAAAATATTTTCCACTCACCAACCAAACATGAGAAATGAGTTAGAAATTAACTTATTTTCCTCTATACCAAACACAATCTTAAAAAGAATGGTATAACCTTAAAAAGAGAAAATTTTCTTGAGGAAACCCTAATAATTAAAACATTTATTTATCTTAGTCTTCTTCATCTGTAGTATATTAAGAATATTATCAAATCGATCATGTCAAGTTCAACAAGATCACATGGAAAGACTCTATGCAAGATCGACACGGGACAATTTCTATAGACTTTCTTGGCTAGGATCGACTCACCAATTAGAGTATAAACTGAATAAGGCTCTAGCAAGACTTAGAGAGTCACATCAAACGTTTTGGCAAGGTAAGGAGTGACAAACGACATATTAGCACCGGGGTCAAGCAAAACATACATATCATGATCAAAAACTCTTAATATACCCCTAACTACATCGAGGGACTCTTCACCTCTTGCCTAACATGTAGAGCATAGAATCGACTACCATGAGGATCACCTCTTTGAGCTTGGGTGCACTTGCCCTCTTTGAGCTACTTGGCCTTGAGGATGCCTTTCTCTACCTTTGGTAGCAACACTAGGACACTCATATGTGTGTGTGTTCTTATTCACATATCGTTACTATGCAATTTTCATACTATGTATCTGTATTGTGTTGCATGCACATATACATAGTATATTCAAACGTACAAATGCACACTCTATGCCTACATTATATCACACTGTAGGTCAATCCTCCTCATCTCGTGGCTAGCTCCAAGTTGCTTGCTGATCCAGATTGGACGAGTCCTCAAGTTTTGAGGACAAATCCTACTTAATCTAGCTTAAATGTTATATTGAGATTGTCTTTTATTTGCATTAAAAGTGAGATTGGGACATGTCTAAGCCCCCACTTAGTCTATGATTTAGAGGCTTCTTGAACATGATGTATTGCTTTGGTTTGTACTCATTATGGATTTCATATTTCAGTTATGATCTTATCTCAACCTCTACTTAAGTATTTCTTCTTATTACCCTGTGTGCTTATGTTATGCTAAAAAGTCTTGTTTGGGGCTCCTTTGGGGACCTTATTCATCATGTTTTGCCCATGATTGTGACAAACTTGGTATTAGAACAATAGGCTTTGAAATAGTCCTCAGAGTCCAACATGCCATATCAAGTAGAGTCTTATTCATGAGTGTGAAGCATGCTACATCTATGAATAAGAGGTTGTAAGATATTTTAGGAAATGTTTCATCACTTTCATGATTCATGTCATGCTATAGAATGTGATCTAAGGCTTCCTGACTCTATCAATGGTTCTTTGTGCCTTTACTAATGAGGCCTTTAAGAAGATCACCTAAGCCAAAAGAGGCCTATGCTAATGAGGATCAAGATCCTCAAGATCTTTCAGGGGAACAAGTCAACAATGCTAAATTCTGGACCACTGTTGGTATGTTGGTCCGAGCTATGACTATCCAAGTTGAACAAGGTGTGGCTCCTTGTCCTCATGTACCTATATCCTAATAGCTAGGGTGAGGGATTTTGCTCGAATGAACCCTCTGTAATTCCATGGTTCAAAAGTAGGTGAAGATGCCAAAGAGTTCATTAATAAGGTGTATAAGGTCTTGGCTATCATGGGAGTGGCTTTATAAAAGAAGGCAAAATTAGTCGCCTATCAACTCAAGGGAGTGGCCCAAGTGTGGTTCACTCAATGGGTGTCCAAGAGGGTGGATGGAGGTTGAATTGTTTAGAAGAGTTTAAGTTTGTATATATGGATCTTGTTTTCCCACTTGAGCTTTGAGAACCAAAACTGACTGAATCCATCAATCTAAAGCAAAGGAATATGCTTGTGATAGAGTATGCCCTTACGTTCAATAAGCTCTCCAAGTATGCTCCATTATTAGTTACTGATCCCCGTGCTAGGATGAACAAGTTTATTTTAGGAATATCAGACTTGGTTGTCGAAGAGTGCTAGACAACTGTGCTTATGAAAGATATGAACAACTCACGGCTCATGACTTGTGTGGAGCAAAATGAAGGTGAAAAGCTTAAAGAGAGGAGGGAGAGAGAGTCCATGAGGGCCCAATTTGAAGGTGGGTTCTCTAATTCTAGGTTCGGTGGTGGAAATGGTTGTACTTAACAAGGCCAAAGGTTCCAATGTCAAGGATAGGTTTAGCCTCTGAATCAGAGGTTTGACAAAGTTAAGGTGTCATACCTAAGGTTCAAGGAGGTTGTGAATAGGGATTTCTAAGATTCACTACTTATGGGAAGAACCACGAAAATAGGTATTTGGCAAGTTCCGGTTCTTGTTATGGTTGTGGTAAGATAGGTCACAATCTATCCGAGTATATAAATGTGGAAAACGAAGTTCAAGAACTTCGTCCCCAAAGAAAGGTTTTTCCTCGTGGTTAAGGGCATCAAAGGGTGAAATAAAGTGGTACTCAGTGCAATAACAGATTCTACGCCCTTCATGTTAGGCAAGAGGTGGAAGAGACTCCTGATGTAGATACTAGTACGTTGAAGGTCTTTAACTTTGATGTGTACACATTGCTTGATCTAAGTGCCAATTTATGTTTTGTCACTTATTTCCTAGCTACTAAGATTGATATAAGTCATGAAATGTTGTCAAAACCATTCTCAGTTTATACTCCCATGGGTGAGTCAGTTGTAGCCCGAAGAGTCTATCAGAGTTGCCTCGTGTGAGTATTGCATAAAGTCATTCCTTGCGATCTTGTTGAGATTGAGATATTTGATTCTGATGGATTGGTTGCATTATTCTTATGCCTCCATAGAATGTGGGACTCGTGAGGTCAAATTTTAATTCCCGGATGAGCCTATTTTTAAATAGGTAGGTAGTGACTCTGAAAAGCCCTGGAAATGTGCCTCAAAAATGCCCATAATCGTAATTTCCTTATACCTCAAAATTCGTACATGATATCAAAAGTTCTACTTCATATTCATGATCAGGGAGCAAAATTGAGTGGGAAATGGGTATAACCCATATTTTAGAGGACTTGTAGCGAAATTTCATTTTCATAAAATTTTCTTATCCAGTGTGCATCCGTGACCAGATTGCGATGCGGACTGGGCACAAATTAGTGTACTTTTGTCCTTCGCAATGCATAGCTATCGCAGAGTAGTGTTAGCACTTCCCTTATTTTCTCATTTCGGCCCAAGGGCCTTGGGGTCATAGCCCCATGCCCACCCATGCATAAAAACACCTATACATATCCATTTTTCAACTCTATATCACTCATGACATTCTCAAAACCCTCTCCAAGACTTAACCAAATATTTTATCCAAATTCAAGTGTTTCAAGCTTAATTTAGGATCTAAAGAACTTTATTCAAGCTTCAAGTCTTCTTCAAGTCTACATCAAGAAAATCCATGTTTAAGGTATGTGGGTTTCAACCATTAGGTCCCTTCACTCATGGTGCCCAATCTTCCTATTTTATGAAAATTGCATGTTTTCAATTTGTATTATCTATGAGTATCTTTTATTGAATTATAAGCATGAAATATGTTGGGGTTTTATGAAATGTTGATTAAATATGCATGTCTATATATCTCAAACTTATACTATGAGTTGAATTTGTTTATTTATTGAGACTATGTATGTTTTGAGATTTGATGATGTATTTTAAGGTATTTTACATGAAGATTTTACTATGTGTTGGTGGGTTGATTTACATTGAGCCTTGTCATATTATTTCACTTTGAATTGCATCATTTTGAACTAGCATTGCACACCCCCCAAGTATTTGATAAAATATCTTTTCAAGGATTCTTAAAGATTATTGATGATCTATTGCATGATTTTACTAGTCTCGGTTGTTGATTAGTTATTGAGTTCTTATGCTAACGATTATGCTCTTATGAATTATAAAGCCTACTAGACGGGGTTATGAACTATGTTATATGCCTTACCCTCTAGTACAAGACCACTTTGTACATGAATGGGTTATGAACAATGTTATATGTCTCACCCTTATGTACGAATCAATACTACTTACTATCTTATCTCATATGAAGGGGTTATGAACTACGCAATATGTCACACCTCATATGAGATTTAATGTTATATATTCACATGTGGGGTTTATGAACTATGTTGTACACCTTACCCTCATGTGTGATTCAATATGTTGTATCATCTTATGCATACATGTAGGGGTTATGACCTATGTGACTCCTCTACCCTCATGTACTACACATTACGTTCTAGAAGGGGTTATGACCTATGTTACTCCTCTACCCTCATGTACTACACATTACGTTCTAGAAGGGGTTATGACCTATGCTATGTCGCTCACCCTCTGGTACAAGGTAGTTGGATGATCTATTTGTGTTACTTTATGGTGTTAAACAAGATATGCAAGTATGATTATTCTTAATCATGTTCATCCTATGCATTGATTACACATGGCATATTGAGCTTATGTTCATTGAATCTGATTAAGCATCTTGTTATTATGGCTTATTATTCTTGTTGCATTGCATCCCGCATACTTAATACATTCAAACATACTAACACATACTCTATGCCTACATGATATTACCATGTAGGGACCAAAGCTCCATTTGATCATCCTCCCTCTCCTCGTGGCTAGTTGCTTCTTATGAAGAAGATAAGCTTGGTGAGTCCTCAAGTTCAGGGACACTATCTACTTTCTCTTGCTATCTCTAAGACTTCTTATATTGAATATTTGACATTATGAGAGTGAGCCCAGAAAGTGTCTTCGCCCCTGCTCTATTCTAAGTTTAGAGGTGTTGTTGGAACATTATGATGTATTTATGATATAAGCTTGACTCTCTATGTTTCTATGATATCAAGGCTTCCCTTAGTCTCGTTTCCCTTTTATTATCTCTTGTTATTGTTTACTTTGCTTCCGCGACCAATGATTTGTGATTGATATGATAAGATACTTATTTTGGTCCTAGTCGAGTTCCCATTCTCCGTTTCACGTCTAGACCCTAGGCCTGGGTTGTGAAAGACTCAACATTCAAAGGTCGGTTCATATCTTATTTTAATTTTCAAGGGGTGTATCTATCATATAGTAAGGGTTAGGTATGTGGATTCTAAGTTTCCTACTCTTGAGTCAATTCCTATTGTGAATGGGTTTTAGGATGTCTTTTTCGAAGATTTTCTAGTATTCCTCCCACAAAGAAAGTGGACTTTGGCATAGATCTTCTTCCCGATACACAACTTGTCTTCATTTCTCCTTATCGAATGACCTTGGCAGAGTTAAAGGAGTTGAAGTATCAGTGAAGGACTTTCTAGAAAAGGGTTTCATCAAACTGAGTATTTCACCATGGGGTGCTTCTATATTGTTTGCGAGCAAGAAGGATGGGTCACTATGTGTATAGACTATCATCAATTGAACAAGGTGACTATAAATAACAAACATCTATTACTGAGGATAGATGATTTATTTGATCAAATTCAAGGGGCTTACACATTTCTCCAAAATTAATCTTCATTCTGGCTATCATCAATTGAGAGTGAGAAAGTGTAATATTCCTAAGATAGCTTTCCAGACAAGGTATGGTCACGTCGAATTTTTGGTTATGTCATTTGGGTTAACTAATAATTGGCGGCATTTATGGACCTTATGAATCAGGTATTCAAACCATAAATTGATGCTGTTGTGGTGGTCTTCATAGATGATATTCTAATTGACTCCCATAGTAAGTAAGAGCATATAGATTATTTGAGGGTTGTGCTTCAGACTTTGAGGGATAAACAATTGTTTGTAAAATTCAGTAAGTGTGAGTTATGGCTGAAAGAGGTGGCCTTTCTTGATCATGTGGTATTTGGTGATGGTATTAAGGTTGACCAAAAGAATACTGAAGCGGTAAAAATTAGCCTAGACCATTATTTTCTTTAGATATTAGGAGCTTTTTGGATTTGGTTGGCTACTACCAAAGGTTTATTGAGGGGTTCTGATCCATTGCCACACCTTTGGACAATATAACTCAAAAGAAGGCAAAGTTTCAATGGTCATATGAATATGAGAAAAGTTTCTAAACTTTGAAGGATCCTCTTACATCAGCTCATGTTTTAACACTACCATAATTCTTAGATGGATTTTTAGTGTATTGTGATGCTTCTTATGTTGGTTTAGGCTATGTTCTAATGCAAAATGGTAAGGTCATAACATATGCTTCGAGACAACTAAAAGTCCATGAGCAGAATTATCCAACCCAATGCCTTGACTTAGCAATTGGACTTTATGACAAGTTTTTCCTCTACTCAAAAGCAACATGACTCTATTTGGGTGGTTGTGGATAGAATGACCAAGTTGGATCATTTCTACTGTTCAAGATTACTTTCACTGCCAATAATTATGCTAAGTTGTACATTCAAGAGTTAGTGAGATTGAATGGCGTGCCATTGTTTATCATATCAGATTATGGTATCCAATTTGCTTCTCACTTTTGGAGGCCATTTCAGAAAGGACTTGGCACCAATGTGAAGTCGAGTACCACTTTTCATCATCAAATTGATGGATAAGCCAAAAGGACAATCCAATCCCTGGAGAAAATGGTGAGGGCTTTGATGTCTCCCAAGCTACACCTCCTTCTCGAAGGTTAAAGTGGTCATTGTCAAGATATATAACCTAAGCAAGGTTAGGGTCGAACCTACAGAGAATATAGTAGACTTAGAGTAATTTCAAGCAATTTGAGTTGATTAACCTACTTATCTTCGCAAAAGTGGGGGGAGGGGGTGTAAAACTGTAGAAAGATATCCTAAACTAAGACAAGTATGTGAAACTAGTAAGAAGAGTAACTAGGGTGTAGTGTTCCTCATGATTCGCTAACTTGATATTACTAAATAATCGCACTCTTTTCTAGAGTGTAGCATGCAGAACAATAAGTTAAGTTTATCAAACCCTTTGATCTAGGCGAGAGGTAAATTTGACTACGTAATATGATCAATCCCCATAGTTTGACATTACTAATCCTCACCTATTGTTCCAATACAACCTCCCTTTGATCCAGTTTGGTTGATTAGACGAGAAACATCAATCGAATCCTGTTAATTAATCTTTTTCCTATTCATTACTAACTTGATCCAATCAGTAATTCTATACGAATTCTAACGTTGGCCACTGTTAATAAGAAATCAAAACAAAGAGAATTAATTAATACATGCATGCACACTTTCCAAGAATTACAAATTATTTGATTTTACCTTATTAGTTCTTCATGGTTCCCACAACCATAGTTGTGAATTTAGCTACTCATTATCATTGTAGATGCGAGAATTATGATATTGAATACCATAATTAAGCACTTACAAGAATGAAATTAAGAACAAGAAATTCAAGAGCTTCAATGAAAATCACAAGTATGAAATAAGATCCTAAAATATTATTTTTCAAGTGTCTCACAATGTTTCTCACGTTTTCTACTGATTCTTTCTTGTTGCACACCGAAAATTAACCTAAAAAATCTATTTATAGTATTTAAAATATAAACCAGATCAAAATAGGAGAACTGGGTTCGACAGGCTCTACGACCATTTCTACAGGCCGTATAAAGTTCTACAGCCCGTAGTCGAGACTTCGTGGACTTCATCTTCAATTCTAGGGTTGACTTCTACGAGACGTATCCACGGGTCGTATAAAGACTTACGACCCGTGATGGGTTTGTTTAAGGACTTTTCAGTAACTCCTCACTTTCTGATCCTCAGGGGTATGAAATTATATCTACGACTTATACATATTTTTATGGCTCATTTGCATGTTCTAGATTCAACTTCAAAAAATCTCTCCTTCACTGAATTTTTCTACGAAACCAACTCTAAGGTCCGTGGAAATTTCCATGGCCCATAAAAGGTGTCATAGAACAGCAAAAACTTCAGCTTTTGTACACTTAGCCCAAAATCATACCAAACCCTGTAATCCTGCAAAACAAATATAAAAGCACATCAAATCTACTAACATCGCTTTAAGAACATACAAAATTCTAAGTTTTAAGCATCAAACGTGTTGTATTTTGATAGCATATCAGACTTGTGTGTTGGTTTTTAAGGATAACTAGGATGATAATGTACTGCTTATTGAGTTTGCCTACAACAATATTTATCATGCTAGCGTTGGGATGACACTATTTGAGGCTTTGTATGGGAGGAGATATAGATCTTCCTTGGGTTGGTTTGGAACTGGTGTGATCGTATGATCGACCCTAATTTGGTATTAGATGTTATGGAAAGGTAAAGTCAATAAGGAAAAAGTTGGAATTAGCATAAAGTCATCAAAAATCATATTTCGATGTTAGGAGAAGAGATCTTGAGTTCCATGTAGGTGAGTGCATATATGTGAAGCTTTCACCCATGAAGGGTGTGATGAGGTTGATAAAAAGGGAAAATCGAGTCCCTGGTAGGTAGGGCTTTATGAGATGTTGGAGGGAATTAGTAAGGTGGCTTATAGGTTAGACTTTCCATTGAAAATGGATACGTTCACCTGGTGTTTCATGTGTCAATGTTGAGAAAGTTAGTTGGTGATCCAAACTCTATTGTACCTTTAAAAAGTGTTGAATTCGAATAAAACTTGACCCACGAAGAAGTCCCTATTGAGATTTAGCACCGATAAGTGAAGAAGCTATGCAACAAGGATGTTGCATTGGTTAAAGTCCTCTGAAGGAACCAACATGTTGAGAATGTTACATGGAAAGCAAAATCGAATATGATGCGATGATACATTTATCTATTCCATTCTACTCAAGCCTAAGGTAATAGATTTATGATCAAATGGTCCAAATTCTTTCATTTTTGCATTTCACGTCATAACAAGCATGCATGCTCCTGAAACTGATTTTAAATGATGTTTATAGCAAAGGTTTGATGGTTTTAAGATTTTGATGTTAAACTTGCATTTTTGCACTCATTCTGGGCTATTGATGTTCTTTTTGCTCTATTCAATCTAACCCTTATCTCATTCAAGGACAAATGATACCAAGGCGCAGATAATGTAAGGACATGTACCTTAGAAAATCAGTCCAAGGCTAAAAAGTATGTTTTCAATGAATTTTGTCCTAGAGTGACTGTAACAACCCATCTTGAGATGAGATCTCCACATTGGCAAAACACATGAGAGATGTTGGGTATATAAGTAAAGGACTGGTCTATATACTGTGAGGCGCTAATTGGGGTGAGCCCAAAGGGACAAATCTGTGATGGGCTAGGCCTAAAAGTAGACAATACTTCACAGTGTTGGGCTAGGTCGTTACAGTGACTTTCAAGACACCCTCTATAGGTGGTACACTCACTCCATCATGGACAACACCTTGGCCTCACTTTGGAGGCTTCCCAGGGAAGGGTTTCACTACGAAATCCCTTATAGCTCGTGGACCTCACCATGGCTCATAGAGGGTATCCTTCACAAGGCAACCCCATTTTTCACAAGTGCACACACCACGAACCCCACCATGGTTCATGGTTCCTACCACGATTCATGGTGGTGGTCGTACAGTGCACCTCGTCCAAGTTTCAAGCATGGTTTTGTAGGGGTATTTAAGTCCTTTCCCTACTTTGCAACCTTATTTTGGACATTTTTAGACAAAACCACCCTCCTAATGATATACTAACCTATTCTAATATAATTCAATCATTTCCCACACTTTGACTTTAATTCAGTTCTTCAAAATCACTCTCAAATCTACTCCCAAGCTCCAATGAAGATTTCTTCAAAGGACCTTCATGTTTCAAAGTCAAATTCATCTTTGATCTTCAATTCACCTTAAAGTATGTGGGATTCATCCATGGGTACCCTTCATCCATGAAACATAACTTATTTTCATGCTATTTCATCTAACTTCAAGCATGATCAAATTAGGGTTTTCATAACTTTTATTTTTAAATGATGTTATAATGATATGAGTCATGTTTATTTATTGAAATATGTATGAATTACTTTCAATTTACTTGGATAACATGATTTATATGAGATTTCTTCAATTATGCTATGATGATGATAGAAACTTTGCATGGGTAACTTCAATTATAATTCATATACTCTTCAATTAAATGAGTATGTATGCATTTACTTAATTATCATAATTTTGAACTTGATGCTTATGAACCCATGCTACACTCCTATCTCTCATCACATGATCATGCATGTAGAGTTTTAAAATGAACTTATGATTAGGAAAGGAGAGTTAGGACCTTGAGGTTGATCTGAGGTCCCTACAGGGAGATATGGGATTTCAAAAGGCGACCTAGGACCCTAGTATGAAATAAGCTACTCTTATGCATAATTATTTGAACTATGAGATTATGATCAAGTTTTTGATGATGATATAAAAGTAGAATTATGATGATTTATGACAAACATGACTATATATATACGTACTATGTGTTTCGGTGGGATGTTGACTTAGCACTAATATGACTTTGGTAGATTTCACTGTCTCATAACTATGTGCCACCATAGGGATGATGAGGTTTTGCAATATGGGTTGCTAATGGATCCATATAGCTTATGATATAACATGTAGAGTCCTACTTTGGCAAGTAGATTTCCCTCTTTTTCCAATGTAGGGACAACATCGGGATTCCGTGCTAGCTCATCTTATTATTGGTTACAATAACATTTCCACATATGTTTATATACTATGTTATCATGCATCATTACACTCATGGCATATTGGTATGATGATCCTTTCTCTACTATTATTCTATGTATATATATGCACTCTTGTTCATATTTCATACAATGCAATTTTCATACCATGTATCTATATTGTATTATATATGTGAATAATTGTTAATGCATACTCTATGCCTACATAATATCATAATATAGGTGTAGGTGATGATCCTCCTCATCTGCATGGCTAGATCAAAGTTGTATACTGATGAGATTAGGTGAATCCTTATGCTTTGGGGATGGATACTACTTCATCTATTTTATGTATTATGTTGAGTCTATCTTTTATTTTCATTGAGGGTGTGCTTAGTACATGGCTAATCCCTCTCTCAGTCTATGATATAGAGACTTGTTGGACATGGTGCATTGCGTTGGTTTGTACTCCTTATGACTTTCATGTTTCAGTTATGATCTCAAGTCAGTCTTTGCTATAGTATTTCTTCTTATTACCTTGTATACTTATGTTATCCTAAGAAGTCTAGTTTAGGATTCCTTCGGGGACCTTATTTTCCATAATAAGCTCAAGGTCTATCTTAGATCACCATATGAGTAAGTGATGATACAACACTCTGTATTGCCATTACCATATCTTCCAATACCTTACTAGAGTAAGGGATGATCAACCTTAATGTATCTACAATTAAAGTCCTCTTTTGGGATAAGAGAAATATGACCTCTATCCAACGCTGGCTACATAGTTGATGGGGTTTTAGTTATTTATACTCTTACCGAAATCAATTCTCAATACTACTTCCAAAATATAATATACTCATATCTAACAAACATCTCATCGAGTCTCAATGAACCTTTAAAACCCAATCTCATCTTAATAATCACATTCTTTCATTTACAAATCATATGTTTTTTCATTTAAAATATAATTTCAAAATTTTTCACATCTTATCTAAACTCTTTCTCAAAATACAATTCCTTTAGGCCTAATAAAAATACATATATAATATTAGTTCAATCACACTTTTCATTGATGCATACGAAATCATCATCGTCACTTTAAAACATGCATAACCTTGATTTGAAAAATACCTTATTTAATGCTTGGAAATCATGAGTTTCAATATCAAATAATGCATGAAAAAGTTATGATCATTAACTCAACTAGGGTTCATGGGAGAATATCCATTAACAATAATTTTAACAATGCGAGATATAGGAATAATGAAAATCTAAATGCATCAATATATAGAACTCAATAGGAGCAGAATTAACACAATCAAATTAATAGAAACTAGGTTGAACTCAATGCAATACTCAATTGAAACTAAATTTACATATTAGACGCGTGGATAAACTCAATACAATGCTATGAATAGCCTTACATACTTGAAAATTGATATCTCAATCGAAACTTGAAGAACCTTAGTGAAACGCTTGAACCCTAGCTTTTTTTTTCTTTTCTCCAATCTTTCTCTCAAAATATTCTAAGTGTTGATGAGAGAAATGACCTATTAGGTATCAATAAGGGACCTAAATAATATCAAAATGTCAAGGACTGATGAGAAAAAAATAAAAAAAAAACATGAAATTATCCCTCATTAGTATTGTCAGACCAAACCACAAATCTCGTCTATGATCATGGTTCAATCTACAACTCGTAGATGACCTTTCATGAAAACTGAGGAAAATTAGCCTGGGTCTATGACCAAAGTTCTATAGGTTGCAGACCTTTTTACGGGTTATACAAGTACATCGTGAAAACTCGCATGAGTTTTAACTTTTAAAGCTTGGTGCAAGGTAAACTTTTATAGGTCATGGTCCCTTTATGGGTCTGTCCTATCAATTCGTGAAAAAGATACTGATACTATGTTTTGAGAATTGAAACTATAAGACTATCTCGATGAGTTGGAAAAACAAATAAGGGGTCATGGACCCTTGTCATGAACTAGTTTGACACTTAAAATAATTTCAAGAACATAGAATGTGCGAAAACGTTCTAAGCACCATAAAAAATTATATGGATCATAATGATTCCCACATGGGGGCTATGAAAGCTAGCCTATAGTTCATAAAAAGTTCTATGACTCATAGACTTGGCTCGTGGATCGACTAAGCTAAGAATGTAATTTAGTAAAGTGTAAATAGGTTCCACGAGTCCCACATACAGCTCGTCGAACCTTCTACGGGTCGTAGATTTTCACTCATAGTCACTGTTATACATATACAATATTTTTTTCAGGAAATTTCTAAGGGTTAAAAGTATGAGATTTTTGGGAAGTTACCTCTTATTTATAGTTTAACAAAAAAGAGAGTCACTTTCTCCAAGTAGTAGATTTAATTCACATACTAATTAAGGCCAAACAAAAAAGCACCAGCTTTGGCTTAATTATTAGTCCCTTATTCCCTAACTATTATGCCATGGTCCAATCTAGGATCTAGGTGTGACATGACGATTAGAATTTTCGAGGAAAATCTCGAAAATCCCAATCACCACGTCAACCTAGAGCTAGCTTGGATTGTGACAAACTTTGTATCAAAGCATAAGATTTTAAAGTTTCCTAAGGAGTCCAATATATAATGTCAAATAGTGTCTTATTCATAAGTGTAAAGCACACCACATCTATAAGTAGGAGGTCATGAGGCGTTTTAGGAAATCTTCATTTCTTTCATGATCTGTATTATGCCATAAAGTATACTCGGATAATCTTTTTCTCTAATGCTTGTTCTTTGTGATTTTTAGAAAATTCCACGATGAAGAGTACCATCGCAAAGGGGTAACAATGCTGATAAGGACCAAGCTCCTCCTGTCCCCCAAGCCTCTAGAAATTCTCTACCCGACTAAGTGACTAATGCAGAGTTTTGGACAACCATCACTATATTGGCTCAAGGTATGACCAAACAAGCAAACCAAGGTATGGTGGCTCCTCCTAACATAGTGACACCAGCTCTTGAGTGTAAGGGATTTTGCAAGAATGAACCCTCCTGAGTTCTATGGCTCTAAGGTGGATGAATATCTATAAGATTTTGTTTATGACATCCACGAGGTAATTGCCATTATGGGGGCGTCATCAAAAGGAAAAGAAGACTTGTTAGCCTAAAACTCAAGGGTGTCGCACAAGTGTCTTATAAGAGTAAGCGGATTGAAGAGGTCCCATAGATTGAGGGTTTTCAAGCTTGCATTTCTTGATCATTTCTTCCCACTTGAATTGAGGGAGCTCAAGATGATGTAGACATCACACAAGAGAGTATGAGAGAGTATGCCCTCAAGTTCACCAAGTTGTCTAAATATGGTCCTTCTTTGGTAGCTGACGCCCATGCCTAAATAAGTATGTTTATTTTGGGAGTTTCCGATTTGGTGGTGAAAGAGTGCCAAACCACTATGTTGTGAAGGAGATGGATATTTCTAGACTAATGGCGTATGCCAAACAAGTTAAAGGTGAAAAACTCAAAGAAAGAAGGGTAAGAGAGTCCAAGAAGGCTCGATATAGAGGTGAGTTTTCTAATTCAAAATTCGATGGTGGCAATGACCATTTTCAACAAGTCCAAAGGTTTTAAGGCCAAGGTTTATATCAAGCTTCTAGCCAAATATTTGATAAAGAAAATGTTTAGGCCTAAGGTGGAGGTGGTAAAATCGGCGGACCTATTTTCCTAAAGTGCCCCAAAGTGTGGGAGAAATCATGGAGCAAATTCCTAGTTGGACTCTTGATTTGGATGTGTTAAGATAGGGCATAAGCTTTTAAAATGCCCTAGTATTTCAAACAAAGAAAGAGAGGGTTGTCCTCAAGGTCAAACTACTCAAGGTGGACAAGTTCTACAAGGCACTTCTGAGTTGGGTGGTGGTAGTTAATGCAACATTAGGTTTCATGCACTCCATGTTAGGTAAGATGTTGAGGAATCTCCCAATGTGGTTATAGGTTTGTTGAGGGTCTTTGACATTGATGTGTATGCTTTACTTGATTCGGGTCCCAATTTGTCTTTCTCCACTTCTTACCTTATTATATGATTTGATGTGTCTCTTGAAACCTTGTTAGAAACTTTTTTCGGTATATAACCTTGTTGGTGATTTGACTTAAGCCAAGAGAGTCTATAAAAATTCTCCCACATTGATCTTGCATAAAGTAGTCCCATGTGATTTTATTCAACTTGATATGATCGATTTTGACATCATTCTTGGGATGTACTAGCTTTATGCTTCCTATGCATCTATTGATATAGAACCCATATGGTCAAACTTTAATTTAAAAATGAGCCAATTTTTGAACAAAAGGGTAGTGATTTGGTGTTTAATTGTCCATTTATTTAATGTCCAAAAGCCCACAAAATAATCTGTAAGGAATGTGTCTATTTTATAGTAAGGGTTAGAGATGTAAATTCTGAAGCCCCTACTTTTACGTCGGTCCCTATTATTAATGAATTTCCAAATATGTTTTTCAATGATTTGCCTAATATTCCTCCCAAAAGAGAAATTAATTTGGATATAGATCTCTTTTTCGATATCTGACCTATCATTATTCCTCCTTACTGTATTGTCCCGGCAAAATTCAAGGAGTTAAAGTAAAATTAAAAGACATGTTGGAGAAAAGTTTCATAAGGCCAAACATGCCTCCATGGGGTCCTACCATGTTGTTTGTTACAAGAAGGATGGGTCACTCCAAATGTGTATAGACCACCGCCAATTGAATAAGGTTACCGCCAATTGAATAAGGTTACTAGAAAGAACAAGATCCCATTTAAGGTAGATGATTTATTTGATCAACTCCAAGGTACAAGCTAGTTCTCTAAAATTGATCTCTAGTCAAGCTATTGCCAATTTAGGATTATGGAGTGTGATATTCCCAATGATAACATTCGAATGAGGTATGCTCATTTTGAGTTTTTTAGTTATGTCATTTGGGTTAACCAATGCTTCTGCTATCTTCAAGGACTTGATGAATCAGATTGTCAAACTGTATTTGGACATATATGTGGTGGTGTTTATTGCTAATATAATGGTTTATTCCCTAAGTGAAGAAGAGAACATGAGTCATTTAGGAGTGGTCTTGCAAACTTTAAGAGACAAGAAACCATTTTTCAAATTTAACAAGGGCAATTTTGATTGAGAGATGTGGCCTTTCTTGGTTACATTATGTTCGGTAATGGTATTATGGTCGATCCAAAGAAAATAGAGGCAGTGTAAAACTAGCCTAGACCATTGACTTATTCGAATATTCAAAACATTTTAGGTTTGACCGGTTACTATAGAAAATTTGTAGTAGGATTTTCATCTGCGTATCACGTCTGACCAAGTTGACCTAAAAAAAGCTAAAGTTTCAATGATCTAATGAGTGTGAAAGAAGTTTCCAAAAGGATTGTCTCACTTTATCCCTTATTTTGATATTATCAGAAGGTTCGGATAGATTGTTGTTTATTATGATGCCTCACGGGTTGAATTCGGTTATGTATTGATGTAACATACAAAGGTCATAGAATATGCCTCTAGACAGCTAAAGGTACATGAAAGAAAATACTCCACTCATGATCTTGAATAGGCGATGATTGTATTTGTCTTGAAGATTTGATGTCATCATCTTTATATGGTGCATGTTGATATTTTAATCGATCATAAAAGCTTGCAATATAGGTTTAGCAAAAGGAACTTGAACCTTAGGCAAAAAAGGTGGCTTGAGCTCTTAAAGCACTATGAATTGAGTGCGTCTTACCATCTGAGCATGGCAAATATTGTGACGGATGCGCTTAATAGAATGTCCATAGGTAGCATGGGTCACGTGGAAGATGGCAAGAAGGAGTTGGTTAATACGTTCACCGATTGGCCCGTTTAGGTATAAAGTTGAGTGACTCCAAAGAGGGCAGTATTCTTGTTCAAAATGGCTAAGAGTCATCTTTGGTGGTGAATGTAAAAGTGAAGCTAGACATGGATCCAACCTTAGTTGAGTTGATTAAGTTGGTGATTTATAAGCAGATAGAGGTTTTCTTCCAAGGGAAAGTGGAGTCCTTCGTTACCAAGCCGTTATGTGTTCCAAATATTGATTGCCCAAGGGAGATGATATTGCGATAACTCTCTATATTCTATCTACCCAGGATCCACCAAAATGTATAGAGACTTAAGAGAAGTGTATTGGTAGAATGATATGAAAAAGGTATAGCAAAGTTTGTGCCAATATATTTAAGAGAAGTGTATTGGTAGAATGTTATGAAGAAGGTATAGAAAAGTTTGTGGCGATATGTCCATATTGCCAACAAGTGAAGGTTGAACACCTGTCACTACCCAAGCCTAGGGCCTAGCATGTGACACGGTGAATGGGAACATGGTGGGACCCCAAATAAGCCTCTTAGCATATCAATCACACTTCCTTGATCGCGAAAGCAAAATAAACAATAACAAGAGATATAATAAAAGGGAAGCGGGACTAAGGGAAGTCTTTGATAATCATAAAAGCATATAAGAGTCAAGCTTATAGCGTAAGTACACCATAATATCAACAACACCTCTAACTTAAAATCTAGCAGGGGCCAGGACACTTTCTGGGCTCACCCTCATAATAACAAGTATTCAACATAATAAAGTCCCAAAATAGCAAGAGTAATGTAGATAGTGTCCTCGGACTTGAGGACTCACCAATGCTTATCTCTGAAGTACCGAACTTGCCACATGGAGGATGATCAAAAGGAGCTCCGATCCCTACTTGGTAATATCATGTAGACATAGAGTATGCGTTAGTATATTTGAATATACTAACTATGCCAGATGCAATGCAACAAGACATAGGCCAATATAGTCAAAATGCATAATCATAAAAAATAGATATGTAATCTCAATATGGCATGCATGATCAATGCTCGTAATAAAAGATGTTTGTAAATCATTCATCTTGCACAATATATATATATATATATATATATATATATATATCATACATATATGGGACGTGACCTCAACCGACATAGACCAAGAAGCTACAACTTGGACTCGAGGCCTGACACCCCCTCGATTCAGGTGACCGGGCATGACACCCTACGGCGAAGCGTGGTTTACTTGTCAAGGAAAACCAAACATGATAACTTGAATTAAATGGATGCACTAGTATAGCAAGGGTAATAATCATAAACCTATGGTGCCACATAGTTTAGAGACTAAAGACTTTATGTAAGGACCCCTTGAGTCGAGCCCCTATCTTAAGCCTCAATCGGTTCTAAGTCAAATCCCACGGAATACTTGAAATAATTTTACTTTAATCATGACATAAATAGCTTTTAAGAACATGAATTGAGTAGCTCATAAACATTCTTGACCTTTAGTAGTAAGCCTAACTTGAATATGAGAGCAGATCATAATCACACATGAACCCTTGCTTTAACATGAATAGCTCACAAAAGGTAAAAATCTTGAAATAGGGCTTAACTTGATACTTACAAAATCATAGATACTTTTCATGAATTTAATACATACTTGAAACCCTCAATCATCATGAAGTCACTTGACTTGTAAATCGTGTAATAAATCATCAATAACTTGAGAAGTCTTGTCATGTCATTTTATCAAACACATGTTGGGTTCATGATAGTTGTTCAAAATCATACAATTCAAGAATGAAATGAGATTAGTAAACTCAATGCAAATCAATCCACCAACACATAGTAAAACCCTCATGTAGGGTACCTTGAAATCCATTATAAAAGCTTATAGTAATTCATAGTTTCATAGCTCAAAACATGCTTAGTCTCATTAGGCATAATCAAATCATGAAGTAACTTGAAATAGACATTCATGCATAATCAATCAATACTTGGTAAAACTCCAACATGATTTATATTCACAATCTATTATAAGAAATACTCACAGGTAATACAACTTGAAAACATACAAATTTCCTAAAAAAGAAATTGGGCTCCATGGGTGAAAAGACTCAATGGATGAAATCCACATACTTTAAACCTTGAATTCTTTGAAATGAACTTGAAGTGGGTTTAGAGCTTGAAATGAATCCATGAGTTCCAAAATTCATCTTGAGATCCATAGATTTGAATAAGAGAATTGATAGAGTATTAGAGGGGTTTGAGAGAGGGTTTTGTGAGTTATAGAGTTGAAAAATGACTAAGAGATTTCACGTTTAAGTGGGCATGGGGCTATGACCCCAATGCCCTTGGCCGACATAGAAAAAGTAAGGAAAATATTGTACTGGTCCGCGCCCCTGGCACGACGCGGACCAAATGCGGAATACAAGATACACTGCTCCGTGCCCCTAGCGCGTCGCGGCTAGGGCGCGGACAACCACTGGAAATCGTAAATTAACGAAAATTATTTTTTGCTATGGATCTTCTAAAATCCAAGTTATACCCATTTTCCACTCAATTTTCCCTTTGATCGAGAATATGAAATCAGATTTTCAAAATCACGCACGGATTTTGAGATATATGAAAATTACGATTATGGGGAATTTCGAAGCACATTAGGGTGTTTCAATATCTGCCCCTTGGGAAAATTTATCCCCGAATGTCAAAGAAATATGCGTAAGAGAAGTAACTATGAAGATTTCAGCTTGGCATGAATGCGATAAATGCATTTAAACATCATTTTCAAAAATCTTAACATGAATGTCAAAATTCACCATAAATTTGTTACTGTAGACATGAATGCATGCAAAATAACATGAGGACTGAAACTTATGAATTGATATCATATAGGGGACTTAAATTATTTCCTTCAGCTTGAGTAGAGTGGAAAATATTTGGGTATCGCTTTTTCATATCCGCTTCGGCTTCCCATGTGGCACTTTCAACTTGTTGATTCCTCCAAAGAACCTTGACGGAAGCTATATCTTTGTTTCTCAACCTTTTTACTTGTCTATCTAAAATTTCCATCGAGACCTCCTCATATCTCAAACTATCTTCTACAACCCCCACAACTTCTAAGGGCACTATAGCACTTGGGTCACCACACACTTTCTCAACGTGGTGTTAGACCCCGTAGTTCGTTAACGTAAGGTTAATCTTTCGATTGGGAAATTTTTATTGTGAATGCCTGTGTGGTCGGAATTGAAGATATTCCCGGTACGCGATTGGAGTATTAAGTGAATTTTGTATGCATGTTTAAGTTTGAGTCGGAAAGTCCTCAATTTGACCAAAATAGAAAAGTTTGGGACCTAATTGGTCAATG
>JAPFFP010097779.1:0-20071 GCA_026153255.1 Solanum medicagineum | reverse complement strand
TCCCAACCAATCACCTTATTATTATTACTTTGCCACAATACGGGCCACCCTCAACTTAGGTTTTTAGCCAGATGTGAAGTACACAATATCTATGCCTCAAACCAGCGCCACTAATCGCAGCCACCCTCAACTTAGGCCTTTGGCCTTAATCAAGATTCACATGTTCAATTATAGACCAGGGCCAATATTAAGGCATTTCATCAGACAAGGTTAAGCTACCAAGGTATCCAAAAAGAATAAGTACATGATAAGTTCAAAAATTTGGAACAAGGGATTCACTCACTCATCTGGAGGGTCATTTAGGCTAAACGTGGTTTCACTCAAGGAACAAAGGCCTAAGATCCTTTTCATATCCACCACATCACCAAACCAACTCTTAGAGTAACAAGGCAAGTTCTGGGTCCATACAAGATGCATGAATACATCAAAATAAGCTCACACACACATGGCAATTGCATCCACAATCAATTATAGACTCACAAATCATGCTTCCAGTCTCAGCTTACCTTCACAATATCAGAAAAAATATTGCCAAATACTCAAAAATGTATAAATGCATCAATAATCACAACCTCAAAAATTTTGAGAGTACCCAATTTTTCATCAAAACATTAAAAACACATCTGAAAATTATGTATATGCCAATAGATAACACTACTGTGAATTTACCCATTATCTGCACTACCTAAACATGCCGGTTAAATAGAAAATTAAACATCCACAAGGATAAAGAAGTACGACAAGAAAACCTTGGGATCAAAAATAAGGGAAGTTATGGACTTGAGGCTACGCAAACTTCACCTTAATCCATAACTTCCACCACCCCACCAAAATGTGATACTTTGTCCTCAAAGTAAAACCACAAACTTAAGATGGGAAAAATGAATACATAACGTAGATATATAAATGCTTAAAAGTAATAATTAACAAAAGTAATATCCAAAACAAAACATAAGAATATTCTACAACAAAAAAATCCAAAAAAACAACAGAAAAAATGATATTGTCTAATGCAAGGACAAAATATCCATAAAGAAAAATAAGAGCTGGGGCTAAAAGGAGTCAAACATCATGGTGCATCAAGCACCAGTCTCGGGGTGATCTGCGGGGTCCTGGGGCTGCCTTTCCTCTGTACCTGTGTCAGAAGTACCCTCTCTAGGTGGGGTATGTTGTGTTTGCTCTCTCTAAATAGCCGCCAATAAAAATGACTCCTACATCACATCCTCAGGTATGGGCTCTTCCTTCTGTCTCAGAATCTTCGGGGTTGGCTCTGGGTCGTTACTCTGATCAAGGGGCCTTTTCCCATGGGTGTCTGGATGGTTGGTGAGCCAATTAAATGCCTCATCATCTACCGGTTCTCCTCTAGGGCTAGAACAGGGGCTGCAACAGCTGTAATAAGTCATCCTTGAGCTTGGTCAACTCCTCAGTAATCGCACTCGCGTTGGCAGGTCTAGCTCATTTAAGCCTTCTATGGACTCTAGTCTCAAATTCATCGACCTGGGAGTCCACCGCTCGGACTCTCTCATCAATTAAATCTAGGGAAAATGCCCTTATCCACTCCTCGAAGTCCCAAACAGTCAGATCAATCAGTGGTCGAACTCATGCTGACAACTCCCATAGCCTACCCTCTGCTATAGCTACCCTACGTAGTAAAGCCTAAAAAGCAACAGTTGAGAAAAGAGGGTCAACCTATAAAGTTGCTGCTGTTGGTGCTGGAGTGCTGGAGGATGGTGTAGACTCGATTTCAACCACTAGTGTGGGATCTGAAGTGGTCGGAGTAATGATGGTAGTAGTTGGAGGTGACCTCAAAATCTGAGGCTCTATCTGAAATGACTCTAGAATAGCTAGAGGAGCTGTTCGAGGTAGGGCCACTAGATTCTCATCGGCCTTTATCAGGCTAGGATCTATAGTGCGTATGGCCTCTACGTGAGGGTCCTGGTGTGGATCAATAGGAACACCTGCTGTACTGCATAGTCGACGGATCAACACTGGAAATGGCAGTGAGGTGTTGATCTTAACTGCAGCCTCATGAATCTGCTCTGAAATGATCCGGGCCCAATCTATAACATAGCCAGCTAGAATGCTGGCCAACAATGTGGCTCTCTCAAGGGTGATCACGTTGTCCGTGAAGGTTGGCCTAATACACCAACGGATAATGGACAACCAAAACTTGGCCCAGAATGAGAGGTGGGCTTTAACTATAGCATCTGCATGGTTTGTGACCCATGTCGACTCAACCCCCACCTCGCAGATTTGACTAGCTATCCACCATAGCAACTCTGTCCTGGCCCAGTGACCTTCCTAGTCACTGCTCTCCTCATTTTGTCAATACGGCTATCATACTCCACGGTAGACGGAGGAACTCTATAAATGGGCCTAAACTACACTCGTAGCATCATATTCTCTGAGATATTAACTTTTCTCCCCCAGACTGTCACCACCCATAGCCTCGACTCTTCTATTTGCTTATTATTCGTTGGTAGCCCCCATCAAAGTGTAGCAAGATATGCCGTATAGAACTCATAGACTATGTAAGGGGCATATTTGCCCCAGCTACTGTGTGTTCACCATAGTCCATGCTCATCTAACCCAGCATCAAATTTGGGTACACTATCTAAACCTGAGGCATTCAATCGGGACTCATGAAATTGGCGGACTAGCTTGCCTTGCCCTTAGGCTCCAACTCCTGGTCATATATTTCTTTCATTCTAGGGACATACCTTCTATGATCGGCTGGGGGTTGGACTGGAACTCCTCCTCCTGGCTCTAGGAGGTTCTCTTAGACTCTTACTCGGAGTTGGAATGTGAGGGAGTCATCTGTGGCAAGCTACTATCTGACTCGTCCCATTGCCCTGTTGTTCGTCCTCTCAAGACAGGGAGGAACTACTGACTTCCATGGGTGTCTGCACTGTAAGTGCCAGAGTTTGGGGTCTATTGGCCTCCGGGTCTATCCTAAGTCTATTGACTTCCACAAAGCCCTCGGATTGTTCAGTTCCAGATGGCTCATGCACCAGTATCCTTTGAAAGGATTGGATTGCTCACTTGTATTTAGGAGGCATCTTATCTGTAGACAAACCACAAAGCAACATTGTCAGGTCCAGGTGTTTAATCCACTAAAATACATAACAAAGAACAAGAAACAAAATCAAATCAAAAATAGAAATTCACTGGTGCAACTGCAGGTTTACAGATACGAGTGTAGTTATGAGTCGTAGGTAACCCTACGAGTCGTATAATATCCTCGTAGAACCAGTTAGGCCCTCAAAAATGCATTCTGTTCCCATTTATGAGGCACAGTTACGACTCATAAGGTGACCTACGAGTCGTAGTCTGGGCTCGTAACCATTTTCAGAAACAGTTTTCAAAACTCAGATAAGCTTACGAGACTCTTACTACGAGTCGTAACAAGAGCTACGGGGTCATATGTGAGTCTCGTATGAGAAACATGAAGAAACCACATATCACTGTTGTTTGCTAAGAGGGACCCTTACGACTCGTGGAGGAACCTATGAGTCGTAGAAGTACCTTGTAGTAGGAAACAAAAGGCATCAGAGGTGCCTAAAGTTTCCCACAACAAGCACAAATCAAACACAAAATTCAAACCAAGTTAAGACACAAGATCAATGTAGAATTCATGGCAAATAATTAATTCCATACTAATCATCATAAATTCAAAATGATCCTCATCCCTAGGAGTCAAAACCAATTCTACGCTACGTCAATCATATCAAAGACAATATATGTTCTAAACTCCTACTTGACATCCATAAAACATTCCAAGGGATGCAATTCCCATACATGTCAATTCAATCAAACCCTATAAGTTAAAACATAAGCATCACACCCATATCTCCTAAATTTCAACTCCAACAACCATTCAGACCATGCACAGGTAACAATCACACAATACATCCCATGAATGAATCATAAATTTTGCAATCATCATCACCCATTCAAGAATTTCAACACAGGTAGGTTCACAACTCAACTATTCAAAGCCTTGAAGCCCTAGATTATAAGTCTAGTTCAATAATCAATACACGGGATGATTTAACATGATTAAACAAAGCATACACTTGTATAGGGAACAAACTCACCACAAAATATTGGAAAATGTAACCACAGAGCTTACCAATCGATTTTAGAAGTAAACCAAAGTGAAGAAAATCAAAAATCATGCCAAAACCCTAAAAGTAGTGCCTTTACCGGAATCTTCGTCAGAAAATGACGTAGGTAGCTGGGATTTCGATCGGAAAAATGATGTGGTGAAAGGAAGGGGTTTTCCATTGCTTGTTTTAGGGTTTATGATTTATAATAGGGGTCAAATGTTATTTTCACCCCTTATATAATCAAACTGGGTTGAAATTTAAAATTCTGCAGATGGGGTCTATGAGACCTCGACTACGTGTTGTAGGCTATCCTATGACTCATAGGTCATGGTCTCGTAGCAGACCCAACACTTATAAAAATTTAGGAATCACACTTAGGCACTACGAACCCCTCTTACGAATCAGAGGGGACCCTATAAGTCGTAAGGTTGGCTCGTACTATATGTGCCAACTTCTGATAGTCACTGATTCCTTCTACGATACATGACTACGAGTAGTAGTGAGGACTACGACTCATAGTCCTAATTGTAGAGGCTGCTCCAAGTGCCATTTTTCAGTCTTCAGCTCTTCAATTCACACTTGCAAGCCAAATCTCGAGACAGAATAATTCCCAAAATATTAAACTACACCAATGTCTTTCAATCATAAAAACAAGCTCACACCTTCTACCTATGAATCTCAACAATTAAAAACACTTAAAACAAGCCAACAAATACATAAAATACTTGTGTTTCCTCCTTAGAAGGACCTTGTTTAACGTCGTGGCTCGACTTTGTCACCATCCTTCATCAACTATCATCGAGGGTCCGCACCTCACTCTTGCACTCATCTGGGTGTTTCATGGATTGGCGGATATCAAGCATGACCTGTGTATCATTAACTCTAAACCACAGTTGACCTAAATCCTTATCCACTAAGGCTCTCCCAGTGGCCAAAAATGGTCTCCCCAAAATGATGGGCACCTCAAAAATCAATATCGCAATCAAGGATCACTAAATATTCTGGAATGATGAATTTATCCACTTTAACAAGCACATCCAAAAGGATTCCCTTCGGCTTTTTGATGGTTCGATCTGCCATAAGCAACCTCATTCTTGTCGGGGTTAGAGTACCAAGGCCAAGCTTTTTAAATACCGCAAGAGGTATTAGATTGATGCTCGTTCCTAAGTCACACAATGCTCTTGCAGACTTGACATCACCAATGGAATAGGGGATGGTGAATGCACCGGGATCGTCTCGCTTTTGGGCAAGGTATTTGGTCATAATCGCACTACAATATTGGAGTTCTTGTGAGAACTCTTGGCTCAAAGTGCATTTCTTGGTAGTAAATCCTTCATATATTTGGCATACCCATGCTTTTTCTCCAAAGCTTCTAGAAGGGGAATGTTGATGGAGAGTTGCTTCAACATCGAGAGGAAGTGTTTGAATTTACCCTCCTCTTCTTTTTTCTTAAGCCTTTTGAGTAAAAGGAGGAGGAGATTTAGGAACTGATTTCAATTTCTCTTGCTCCCTCGAATTTTCTTGTTGCAGCCCAACAACCTTCGGATCTTCTCCCTCAACTAATACTTCACCACCAAAAGCCTTCTCATCAACTTCATCCATAATTACAGGCATAGAGGGATCTACGGTGCTCTTGCCACTTCTAGTCATCACCGCCATGCAATGCCCTTCATTCTTTGAGTTTTGAAGAGGCATCTTTTACCCAATAGCGAAGAGTTTGAACCAAGATTTCCAGATACCGTATTGCTTGGTAGGGTGCCTTTTTGGTGTTGATTCAATTGTGAAGAAACTTGTCCGAATTGTTGCTCTAGCTGCGTAATAGCCACCGAGTGAGACTCTGTTTTCTGATTAATACTTGAAATATCTTCTTTCATTCCCTTTAAAGTCTTATCTTGATGGTATGCTCGCTTCAATAATTTTTTCAAACATTTTTTTAATTTTGGAGTTGCTTGATCCGACATCACGATTGTGTGGTGGCACAAAAGGACCATTTCTGTAGTCCTCTCTTCTCCCCCATTCTCCATCTGGCACTCTCTCTCTGTCATAGTATCTACCTCGGCTATCTCTATAAATCCCATCACGAGTGAAGTTCCGACCTTGATTCCCGGAACCTTACTGCCTATAGTCTGAATTGGACCCTTGAGGGTTGCTCCGGAAACCCGCCACTTGGTTGTTTACAAAACATGCATCCTTATCAAAGAATGGATCATCATAGGTAGGGACCACTGGAGAATGGTGTGTGACTGCCTTGACACTTGCCTGATTTTGCTTTAAAACCAAGTCCATACTTGTGCGAAGTTGATCAAGTTGCTCCATGATCTCTTCATTTACCTTTGCTTGTTCATTATTTGTGTTAAATGCACAAGAGGATTTCACCACACCTTGCTCTCGTTGTCTCCATGCTCGATTGTTTTTACCCTTGCTCCATCCTTGCGGTTATTAATGTGAAAGGTTGGTCTAAGAACATGCCTCCCATGATTTTGTCGGCGCAAGCTTGACTATTCTCGCCAAGTGCCCGATAGAAGATTTTGACCAAGGCATCATCAACAGTCTTGTGATCAGGGACCAACCTCAAGCATTTAATAATCCTCTCCCATGTTGTGCTAATAGAATCACCCGACAATTTCTCAGAGTTGTTGATTTGGTCCTTGAGCTTCAACTTCTTAGATCTTGGGAAGTATCTTTCAAGGAATACTCTCTGAAGTTCAGCCCAACTTGTGATTGTACCAGGAGGAAGCTTAGACAACCATACAATTGCATTGCTAGTTCATGATAGTAAAAACACTCTCAAACCCACAGTATCAAGATAAAGGTATTATGTCCCATGACACTATCGCAAACAAACACAACATTTTGAAGGTGACGATGGGGATCATCCAAAGGTAGCCCTGTGAATAGACTGCGGTTTCGGAGTATTTTGAGCAATCCACTTGAGAACATGAACTTAGTATCTACCTATAGAGGAGGCAGTGCTACAGCACCGGTAACATCCATAGCCACAGGGTTCAATCGATATTGATTCCACCCATAAGCATTTTCATTGAAGTCCCTGAGTTGTGGCTTGTTACCCCTTTGTTGTGGATTCTCCTCTCTTTCCATATCCTCATTCGTATACATATCCTCCTCAAGCTTGATATCTTCATTCACTTGAGTCATTCTTCTGGTAGTCCATGGATCTCCAAATTGAGTGGAGCTAATGGATTGCATTGGCTCCTTGTGTTGGGCATACAACCTAGTATACCCTGCAAATAAAATCAAACAACCAAAACAAAAACAAAATTAAAGTACAAGAGACTCTAGAAAGCAACACTAGAACTAACTAATAGTGAAATCAAATCAAAACCTAGCCGTATTCCTCGGCAATGAGAAAGTGATCGTTATTAGCAATTAACCTTACTAAGGTTAGGATCGAATACACAGGGAATACAGGGCTTGATTACAAGATTTCACCACTAACCATTTCTAGCATTTATGACGACAATCCCTAAATGGGAGGGTTTTTTTATTTTAAAAACAAAATAAAACTACCACTAACTATAACGCGAGAAAACACTCAATTTTAGGGGTAACTTGGGAATTGTGTTCTCCATGGTTTGTTGACTTGATTACCCTAGACAACATAACTACAGTTGGTGATTTGCATCCAGGACAATAACTTAGGTTCTTCTAGCTGTCTTGTGAAGGTGAATGTCGAATTTCATCATGGCGCTTGGTTGGCAACCATGACGTGCCAACTAACCGTTACCTATTGTCACAATCAACTTCCTCTTGGTCAGGCTCAATTGAATAGACGAGAACACATAAATCGAATTTTGTCATCTACTTCCCTTTTCCTATTTGTCACTACCTTGGTCGGGATCGTCACAGTAGGCGGGGTTTGGTGTTGGTCACCACCAAATGACAATAATAATGAAAGGAAATAGGTAATACAAGCGAAAACCCAATCATAGAAATGCAAGAAACCTAAGTTATCTCAAGGTCAACTACCCATGGTTCCTACAACCCTAAGTTGTGGGTGCTTAGCTACTCAGGGCTAAGGCAAAACACATAAGAATGCAAAGAATATACATAGTTGAAAGCTTTACCAATACCAATAAAGAAAATAGGTGCCATAAATTGCAAACCCACAAGCTTAATTGATGAACAATGAGTACAAGCCAAGATTGCAATCCCCCAAAAATGGGTTTTCCAAGAGATAATAATAAACTACTCTAGAAAGCTAAGAAAAGCTTCAAAATTTATCTTTCAAATGGCTACTGGTCGAACTCCTTCTAAAACCTAACTTAAACTATATATAGTGTTTGCAAAACAACCCTAGAATTTGCACAGAAAAGACAGCTTCCAACTGATAAGTTACACAGATACGACTCGTAGGATGACCTATGAGTCATAGTCGGGGTCTCGTATCAGGTTCTTGGCATCTTGGACTAAACTAGAACGACCCATAGGTATGATTCGTTGCTTGAGCTATGACTCGTATGTTGGTCTTGCAGTCTTGGTCTTCAGTTTTTGGTCCAACATCTTGGCTTTCTGATTCTTGCTACGAGTCCACCTATACGAGTCGTAGTGCAACTTATGACTCGTATGATAGGCTCGTAGGGGTGACCTTCACTTAGCAGATTTCTAAATTTTGGTCTCTTATTCTTGCTATGATATCACCCTACGACTCGTAGAGTAATCTAGGACTCGTAGATGGGATTGTATGGCCTATGCTTTAGCAAAATCTGCAACTTTTCTTCAAAATCATGCCAACCAAGCTTTTCTGCAATATTAACACAAAAACACATCAAAACACTAAAAAGTCACTTTAAGAACTCACAAAATCCCTTGTTTAAGGCACCAAATGTGCTATATTTTGTCCGCACATTAGTGTTGCACCTAGGGAGTGAACCAGTGTAATTTTTCCCCTGTTTTTCCTACTTCATCCAAGGGCATTTGGGTAACAACCCAATGCCCATTTAAACGTGAAATCCTCTATCCTTAGCCATTAATCAACTCCAGAACTCACAGAACCCTCTCAAAACCTCTCCAAAACATTATCAAATCCCCCATTCAAATTCAAAGATTTCAAGAGCGAGTTTTGGAATTCAAGAACCCAACACAAACCTCAAGTCTTCCTCAACTTAATTTCAAGAAAGTCTCAAGTTTAGGTATGTGAGTTTCATTCATGGGTTCCTTCCACCTATGAAGCCAAAACTTCCCTCTTTATCAAATTTCATGATTTTAATCTTGGATATTTTATGGGTAAACTTTACTATGCATTATAAATATGATTTGAGATTGGATTCTTCAAGTATTGATTAAGTATGCATGAATATTTATTGAAGTTATTTCCATGAGTTGACTTATGCTTAATGAGGCTATACATGATATTATTATGAGACTATGAATGATGGCGAATTTCTAAGATGGATTTGACGACACCCATATGAGGGTTTTACTACTATGTTGATGGGTTGATTTAAATGACTTCAAATTAAATTGAATTTTACTCCTTCTTGTCCTACACTCCTAAATTGCATGAATTTGAGCATGTTTATGCATTCTGAACATGTTGATTAAGTTTGAATGACTATGATTTCTATGTTGATAAAAGTCTATTACATGAATTGCAAGACAAGTGCTTCTATGGTGATTTATGAGCTCCCAAGCATGTATTAAACTCATGAAAAGATTCCATGATCTACAAGTGAATTGTTAAGCTCTTATTCTATATTTTGTTCTCATGTGAATTATCAAGCCTACTAGAAGGGGTCATGAACCATGATGTATGTCATATCCTTTAGTACAAGGCAAATGTCTACATGAAGGGGTCATGAACCATGTTATATGCCTCACCCTCATGTATGACTTATTAATATGCATTACCTAATTGCTACTTGAAGGGGACATGAACCATTTTTTGAGCCTCACCATCATGTACTACTTAATACCATGTATTATCATGGAACACCTGATAAAATTACCAAAACAACCCTGAAACAACCCTAGAAAATGCCCAAAAATGTGACTTGGAAGTCCCAGAATCGTAATTTCTATATATCTGAAAATTCATACGTGATATTAAAAATCCGATTTTATATTCTTGTTTAGAGGTCAATTTAGGGGGAAAAGGGTCTAACCCCAATGTCAGAGCAACCGTAGCAATATCCAAAATTTCAAAGTGTCAATTTCCAATGGCTATTTCACGTCACTGGTGCGACGTGCTAGTGTGTAATTTTTTTGTGCCCAGTTTTAAGAGTTTGGTCCATGACTATAGGTCTTGGGTCTAAGCCTTCCCATACTTGAAAATACCTATACTTAGCCATATTTCACGTTCATATCATAAAGATATTCCCCAATACTCTCTCAAGCACTTAGACAAATATTTCACCCAATTCATGTGTCCCAAACTCATTTCCGGATCTCAAGAAACTAATTCAAGTTTTAAGCTATAATTTAAATCTAATTCAAGATTATTTATGTCGTTTAAGACCATCATGAGTCCCCTACATCAAGCCTAAACCAAAGAAATTTCTAGTGGCTAAGTTTTGCACAAGTATCGGTAGGAGGGTCAATTGTAAAGGGGCATATCTCTTAGCATACAAAGAAGTGGGTGGCCCACGACCTACCAAATTAAATCTCTTTTAATTAGCTTTCCAATGCACTTGGTTTCACCTTATTTAAAGTTTCAATAAAGAAGGTATGCCCGTTTTATAGAACTCGTATGTGCAGGGGTACATACGAGTTTTTACCAAATCCTCCTCATTAATGGCATTCCATAGATTTAGCTATTTCCACTAGTATTTTGGGGATTACTATGCTATCTTAACACTTCCTTAATACCTAAACTCTTTCCTAATGATCAAATTCACTCTTCTAAATTGGAATACACTCTCAAATTCTCTCAAGAGCCTCCATCGAAACCCCAATACAAATTCAAGGATACTCAAGAGAAAGCTTTGGATTCCAAGACCCACTTCCAAACTTCAACTCTTTCACAATTCAGTTTCAAGAAATCCAAGGTCTAAGGTATGTGGGTTTCATTCATGAGTACCTTTCACCCATGAAACCCAATCTTCCATTTCTATTAAAATTACATGTTTCCAAGTTGTGTTACTTATGGGTATTATTTATTAGAGATAATGATCTTATTTATTAAAGATAATGATCATGTACAATATTGAGATTTTATGAAATTTTGGTTGAAAGCACATGATTACTCATTTTTAAGTCTATGCCATGAGATGATTTATCTATTCTTTTTATGCATGTTTTAAGCTTTAGAACCATGATCTCTCTTGGCTTTTGACGAGGGGTTTCAATGTGTTTTGTAAGATGGTATTACCAAGTATTGGTGAACTATTTTACTTCAAGTTTTGTTGTATGATTTCACTCCTGAATCACATGATTTTACACTAGTACTACACACCCTCTAAGTGTTTGATGAAATGTCCGGTTATGGTTTCTTGAGGAGTTGAGGGTTGAATGCATGTCTTATGAGTTTAATGACTATATAGTGATTAAATGATGATAAAATGATGATGAAAGTGATATATGTATATGATGACTATTTGATGATGAAAGGAATATGGGAATATGATGGTTATATGGTGATGAGAAGAATGTAAGGCTAAAATGACTATGTGATGATGGGAGGAATGTGTATAGATATATATGTATGTATAGGATATTATTTCTATATTGTTGGATTATGACCATACCTTACTCGGGGCTTGTGCATCGGGTAACAGTGTCAAGGGGTTCTTACCTTGATAACCTATCAGGGAGTTTGTACTCCGGTCACCATGGATGGTAGGGTGCAATTATCACTCAACCATGTTTGGGGTTTATACTTATTAACCTATTGAGGGGATTTGTACTCTGGTCACCACAGGTGGTAGGGTGCTACTATCCATCAGCCATTTTGGGGGTTTGTACACATCAACTCGTTGGTGGGTTTGTACCTTAACAACCTCATGAAGGGGTTCGTACCTCATGCGCCTCTCCAAGCAGGTGATAGTCCTTGGATTGCACTAAGAATTGTCACTCCTTACACTTGTTTTATATTCTATGAAAGAATGTTATTATTTTAAGCATCATTTATATATGCCATATTGTTATTATTTTATCCACTACCTATGATTATGCATTTTGCCTGTGATGCCTATCTTTTGTTGCATTGCATCTCACGTACTTAGTACATTCAGATGTACTAACTAATACTCTATTCCTACATGATATCACCATGTAGGAACCAAAGCTCCTATTGATTCTCCTCGTGGTTAGGCGGATCGTTCAAGATATCTTGTGTTGAGTCCTCAAGTCCGAGGACAATATCTACCTTCTCTCAAGCTTATATTTAGATTGTATCTTGTATGTTTGGATTACCTATTGTCATTATTCTGAGGGTGAGCCCGGTTACTTGTCTTGGTCCCTGCTCTTACCTATGTAGTAGAGGTATTGTTGGACATGTTATGTATCTATGTTATGAGCTTGACTCCTTTTGACTCTTGATGATGATGTTATGAAGTTGTCCCTTAGCCCCGTTTATCCCGATTTACTACTTGTTCTATTTTATTGCTTCCATGACTAAGGATGTGTAATGATATGCTAAGAGGCTTGCTTGGGGTCCATTCGGGTTCCCAATGCGCTATGTCATTACTAGGCCCTAGGCTTGGGTCGTGACAAACTTGATATGAGAGTACTAAATTGTTAGGTCCTCGACGTCTAACATACCTTGTCGATTAGACTACTATTCGTGGTTGTGAAGCGTACTATGACTATGAATAGGAGGCTATGAGGCGTTTTGGAAATATTTCACTTCTTCATGATCTATGTGGTGCGATGGAGTTAGGTCCCCTAAGGCTTATTGCTAATCCCTAACCATTACATTACAGGATATGCCTCAAGTTTCTCAGGACAGTGGTATGACGAATGCAGAGGTTTGCAATGCTCTTTGGGTGTTGGCTAAAGCGACAATAAAATTTGCAATGCACCTCGATCAACAAGTGAGTGTTCCCGAGATTTCTAACGGTAAGAGGGGAAATAAGAAGGCCAAGAGGGCCCGTGGTGAAAGACAGTTCCAAAGTCGTAAATGTAGAGGTTGTGGTGGTGTGGTGCCTTATGCTAGGTGCCCAAGATGTGGTAAAGGCCATGATGGCCCATGCTTGATGGGTACCAACGCTTGTTATGTTTGTGGAGAGGAAGGCCACAAGATAATAGATTGCCCTCATAAACGTAATAAGGGTTAAATAGGTGATGGTGGAATGACTAATTCCAAGTGCCTACGTGTAGGAAGAACCATGATGGCCTATGTTTGAGGTATTCTAGTGCTTGTTTTGGATATATTGAGGTGGGCCACAAGCTAGTTGATTGTCTATATGCTCAAGGGAGGTGTAAGAGTGGCCAAACTTTAGCTCGAGGTGGCCATGATGATCAAGATGCTCAAGGAGTGGGTGAGGCACACAATGTTGCTATTAATATGTTGAAATTTTCCTTGGCTTTGATGTGTTTGCATTGATAGACCGATGTGCCACTATTTATTTCATTATTCTTTTGGTTTCTAGTGGGTTTCATGTGTGTCCCGAACCCTCTTTGGTGTCTATCTCATTGGTGAGTGTATTGTTGTTTGGATGTTCATAGGTGTTGTTCCATGTTCTTATTGCATAGGGTCTTGTGTTGTGATTTTTAGTTGAGCTTAGTTGTTGGATTGGAGGTCTTGAGGTGGTTCAGTGACTTGCATATTGTGTCTCCTTTGATTGTAGAAATCATAAGGTTGTAACATGATGGTTAAGAATGGTCGATCTATTTGGTCAACTACAATGGATTAGTCACTTCTCTAAGCTTGATCTTTGGTTCAGGTTTTATTTCCAAGCGATGATGAAGGTAGGTGATATCCCAAAGTGTCTTTTCAGATTAGAGGTGAGCCTTTTGAGTATGTTGGAGTTGTTGGTTGGCTTATGCACCATCTATGTTTATGGATTTCATGAATTGGGTCTTTACTCCCTACCTTATTAGGGTTGTGGTGGTCTCTAGTGAGGAAGTATGGATTTATTTAGAACTCGTGAACCATTTGGGGATAGTGTTGCAAATCTTGGGGTAAGAGGAGGTGTCTACTAAGTATGTGAAATATGAAATGTGGTTAAAGGAGGTTACCTCCTTAGGTCATGTGGCGGCAGAAAATGGTATTAAGATTGATCTGAAGGAGTTGTATGTGAATAGAAATTGGCCTAGACCTTTGACTCCCTCGGATATTAGGAGTTTCTTGGACACGGAGGTTTGTGAATGGGTTCTCCTTTATTGCTTCTCCCATGACCAAGTTGATCCAAAGGAAGGTTAAGTTTGTGTCCGCTCCTATCTTGTCTCTACCAGAAGGGTTGGAAGGGTTTGTTGTGTAGCGTGATATCAACCGAATTGGTTTGGTTTTTCTGTTGATGCAAGATGGTTAGGTGGAAGTTTATGCTTTTAGATAATTTGAGATGCATGAGAAGGATTATCTTATCTATGACCTTGAGTTGGCCGCTGAGGCTTTCGCTTTGAAAATTTGACGTCATTGGTTGTATAGGGTGCATGTTGGTGTGGTTGCTGTTCATTAGAGTTTCTAATATGTGTTCACCCAAAAGGATCTTATCTTGAGACAAAGGAGGTGGTTAGCACTACTTAAGGATTATGATATGAGTGTGCATTATTATCCCGGTAAGACTAATATTGTGGAGGATGCTTTGAATAAGGTGTCTATGGTTAGCCTTGTTCATGTTGAAGGTTGTAGCATGGAGGTGACTAGGTAGGTTCACCAGTGGGCTTATTGGGGGTTAGATTGAAAGTGGTTGACAATGGTGATATTATTGTTGTCGATGGTTCTAAATCTTCATTGGTTGATGAGGTAAGAGGAAAGCAAGATCTTGATTCCTGCTTGTTAGAATTGAAGGCCTTGGTGAAAGAGGGCAAGGTGGAGGTTTTCTCCTAAGGGGGAGATGGTGCCCTTAGGTACTAAGGTAGGTTGTGTTTACCTTGTGTTGATGGCTTGGTGGAAAAGATCCTTGATGAATTCTATAATTCTTCTTATTGTATTCACCCCGGTTCTACCAAATGTATAGATCTTTGAGAGATGTGTATTGGTAGGGAGGCATGAAGAAGGGCATTGCCAAATTATTTTTAGGTTATCACAGTTGTCAACAAGTTAAACTGAACATCAAAGGCCAGGTGACCTAAGCTAGGACATAGAGATTCCTACTTGGAATTGGAAGGTGATTAACATTAATTTTGGGGTTGGATGGCCCAAGGCTAGAAAGGGTTTTGATTCTTTTTGGGGTGTGGTTGATAGGGTGACAAAATTGGTTCACTTTTATTTTACCGGTTAAGAGTACTTATGATGCTGAAGAGTATGCTAAATTGTACATTCATGAGTTGGTGAGATTACTTGAGGATATGCATAGTGCTTGTGCAATGAAGTTCATAAGTAGTTGGGATGATCATCTTCCATTGATTGAGTTTGTGGTTTGTGAGTCGGCATAGATTGTTGAGAAAGATTAGTGAGGTTGCATACGAATAGGAATTACCTTGGATATGGTTATGGTTCGTCCTATTTTTTTTCATGCTTTTAGGTTGAAGGAATGTGTTGGTGACTCTAGTGCTATTGAAGTCCTTAAAGTTGTGGGTGTTGTGATAGATGAGTTGACTTATGAGAAAGTCTGGTGGAGAAGTTGTGTGAATATGAGTGAAGATTGATTGATAAGGATATGGTGTTCGTTAAGGCTCTTTGGAAGGTTTGTCTAGTCGAAAGTGTCTCTCGGGGAGTGGGCATGGAAAAGCAGTAACCTTATCTTTCATTCTATTCAAGCTTATGATAACACGTCAAGTCCTTTCATGATTTCAAGCCTTATGTTTCAACCCCTGTGTCATTGCATGCTTTCATGATTATATTGAGAAAGTCCATGATGATTTTACACTTATGATGAGATTTTTGAAATGATGTTTAACTGCATTGTTGTATCTTTATGTAGGTTGGAATGGTCGTGTTTGTGTCTATCATATACGTTTCTTTGATATTTGGGGACGAATGTTTCCAAGGGAAAGATATTGAAACGACCCCAAAAATTGCTCGAAAATGTGCCTCGTGCTCGGAATCGTAATTCCCATATATCTAAAAATTCGTGTGTGATATCAAAAAGACAACTTCATATTCTTCTTCAGGGGGTCAAATTTAGGGGAGGGTCTAACCCCAATTTTAGAGCAACCGTAGCAAAATCCAAAATTTCAAAGTGTCAATTTCCAGTGGCTATTTCGTGTCACTGGCGTGACGCGCCACTGTGTTATTTTATGCCCAAAATTTTATGAGTTTGGTCCAAGGCTATTGGGGTCTTTGGGATTAAGCCTTCCCATAAGTGAAAATATCTATACTTAGCTATATTTGACTTTCATATCATACAAGACATTCCCCAATGCTCTCTCAAGCACTTAAATATTTTACCCAATTCAAGTGTCCCAAACTCACTTCTGGGTCTCAAGAAACTCATTCAAGTTTCAATCTCTCATTGAAATCTAAGTCAAGCTTATTTATGTCATTTAAGACCATAGTGGGTCTCCTACATCAAGCCTACTCCAAGGAATTTCCATCGGCTAAGTTTTGCATAAGTACCAGTAGGAGGGTCAACTTTAAAGGGGCATATCTCTTAGCACACAAAGAACTGGGTGGACCACAACCAACCAAATTAAAGCTCTTTGAATTAGCTTTCCATCACACTTGGTTTCACCTTATTTAGAGTTCTAATGAAGCAGTTATGCTCGTTTTCATAAAACTCGTATGTGCATGGGTATATATGGGTTTTCGCCAAATTCCACCTCATTAATGGCATTCCGTAAATTTAGCCATTTCTATTGGTGTTTTGGGGATTCCTATGCTATCTTATCACTTCCTAAAGACCTAAACGCTTTCCTAAAGATCAAATTCAGTTCTCCCAATTGGAATACACTCTCAAATTCTCTCAAGAGCCTCCATCAAAACCCCAATACAAATTCAAGGAAACTCGAGATCAAGCTTTGGATTCCAAGATCCACTTCCAAACATCAAGTCTTTCACAAATAAATTTCAAGAAATTCAAAGTCTAAGGTATGTGGGTTTCATTCATGAGTACCTTTCACCCATGAAGCCCAATCTTTCATTTCTATGAAAAATGCATGTTTCCAAGCTGTGTTGCTTATGAGTATTATTTATTAGAGATTATGATCATATATTATATTGCGATTTTATTAAAGTTTAGTTGAAAGTACATGATTACTCATTTTTAAGTCAATATCATGAGATGATCTACCTATTATGATTATGCATGTTTTAAGCTTTAGAACGGTGATCTCTCTTCGGATTTGATGAGGGGTTTCAATGTATTTTGCAAGATGGTATTACCAAGTATTGGTGGACTATTTAACTTCAAGTTTACTTGCATGATTTCAATCTTGAATTGCATGATTTTACTCTAGCACTACACACCCTCTAAATGTTTGACAAAATGTCCGATTATGGTTTCTTGAGGAGTTGAGGGTCCAATGCATGTCTTATGATTTGAATGACTATATGATGATGAAATGATGATAGAATGATGACGAAATGATGATGAAAGTGATGTATATATATGATGATTAGATGATGATGAAAGGAATGTGGGAGTATGATGGTTATATGATGATGAGAGGAATGTATGTCTAAAATGACTAAGTGATGATGGGAGGAATGTCTATACACACACAAACACACACATATGATATTATCTTTGTAGTGTTGGATTTTGACCATGCCGTACTCAAGGGTTGCGTGCCGGGTAACCATGTCAAGTGTTTCATACCTTGATAACCTATCAGGGGTTTGTACTCCGATCACCACGGGTGGTAGGGTGCGACTATCCATCAACATTGTTGGAGGTTTTTACTCCAGTCACCACGGGTGGTAGGGTGCAACTATCCATCAACCATGTTGGGGGTTTGTAGCCATCAACGTTGTTGGGTGGTTTGTACTCCATCAACCATGTTAGGAGTTTGAACCTATCAACTCGTAGATGGGGTTTGTATCTCAACAACCTCATGAAGGGGCTCGTACCTCATGCGTTTCTCCAAGCAGGTTATAGGCCTTGGATCGCACTAAGAATGGTCACTCCCTACACGTCTTATATTCTATGAAAGCATGATTTACTTCAAGTATCATTCATACATGGCATATTGTTATTACGATATCCATTTCTTATGATTATGCATTTTTCCTATGATGCCTATCTTTAGTTGCATTGCAGTCCTCATATTTAGCACATTCAAACATATTAATGCATACTCTATTCCTACACGATATCACCATGTAGGAGTCGAAGCTCCTATTGATTCTCCTCGTGGCTAGGTAGATTGTTACAGATATCTTATGGTGAGTCCTCAAGTCCAGGGACAATATCTACCTTCTCTCAAGCTTATGTTTAGAGTGTGTCTTACATGTTTGGATTACCTATTGTCATTATTATGAGGGTGAGCCCAGTTGCTTGTCTTGGCCCCCACTCTCATCTATGTATTAGAGGTGTTGTTGGACATGTTATATATCTATGTTATGAGCTTGACTCCTTTCGACTCTTGATGATGATGTTATGAAGTTGTCCCTTAGCCCCATTTATCCCGATTTACTACTTGTTGTTACATTTTATTGCTTCCGTGACTAAGGATGTGTAATGATATGCTAAGGGGCTTTCTTGGGGTCCCTTCGGGTTCCCCATGCGCCGTGTCATGACTTGGCCCTAGGCTTGAGTCGTGACAACCCCTAGAATAGAGATATGCGCATAACGCATCTTCACATGCTCTATTTGTGAATCCGAGACAGGATATGCAATCATCATGGAAAATTGAGTGAGAAAGTAGTCTCGTTTAAATTTTAGAGCCATCGAATTGGGAAATAATTTTTCAATCCAAACCAATTTTCAAAAGTTGTGCGTGCCCAAGGCGCGACGTACCTAGGAAGTGGACATGCCTTGTGTTTTTCTTAAATTTTTTGTTGGGAAATTGAAGACTAGTTCGGAAAATTTTAAGGAAAAAATTACACTATTGCGTGCCCGTCTGCGTCGCGGGTTGGGCCATTTCGAAGTAAATTTTTTGTTTTAATTTGGGGGGCATTCCAGTCAATTTTCAACCCTTCCTAAGTTCAATAAAATGAATGTAACAGATCTTTTACATCAAGCCAAGTCCAAAGAATTTCTACCAACTATGTTTTCATATAAGTTGATAGAAGGGTCAATTTTAAACGACCATATCTCTTAAAGTGTAATGAGTTAGGTGACCCAAAATGTATCAAATCGAACATATTTGAATTATTTTTCCAATGGATCCAATTTTGCCTTAATCAAAGTTTGGAGTACAAAGTTATGTACCTTTTAGCGGAGACGTGCAGAGCTGTCGGAAGTCCGCGTCGGACTCATCTAGACAAGTTAATGACGTTTCTTTTTATTATTTTATGAGGGAATTTTAATCCTATGACCTTTAGGGGTTTATTTTAGTGTCCAAAAACATATAAAATTCCTTTTTTTCAAAAATAAAACATTTCTCCTTCACTCCTAAGCATAACCGCTCAAGAATTATCAAGAAAGTCATCAAGTTAGAATTAACTTACAAGATTCATCCTCAAGGTAAGTTATTCTACATAAATTTCAATCTACCCAACCCAAATTTTTTATCTATTCATGAGTCTCTTATAGAATCTTAAATAATAACCTAGGGTTTCAAGAAAACTAATTCAAGAATTCGAAGAAATGATTTTTTGTTTCTTCTTCTTCAAGAATTAGGGTTCTTCATGAAGAATTCTAAAGATTCTAAACGAAGAATTCAAGAATCAAAGAGAAGCTCTTCAAACAATATCTTTCCAACTTCTTACACTATAAAACAACTACGAATCAAGGATTTTCTCTAGAAAAGATAATATTCATCAAATTTTAATTGTAATATCAACTTTCCAGGTATGT
>JAPFFP010097760.1:0-20073 GCA_026153255.1 Solanum medicagineum | reverse complement strand
CCCAGGTAACTAGGGTGTTTATGTTATGCATGAGTAAGTGTCCCTAACGGGCACAGGTCACGGCCCTCGGTGGGGTCATGACAAAATTATGGGTCAATAGCTATTAAGAACGTCACCACGCCCGGAGTCTCGTAAATTAGGAATCAACCTTCCTTGGCGTTCTCGTCATCATTCATTACATTTCTTTCCATATTAATTGATTAATATTTTATGAATGTTTTAAAAAAAAATCTTGATGATCATCTTGTGGTTGGTATTATTTAACAAATCTAGTTTTGATGTTCATAGTTTTGACAATTTTTTATAATTATTATTTTAAAAGTTCTTTTGAAATAGGCCAAAGGCCTTACAATAATTATTTCAAATTATGTTTTCAAACTAATCAAAGGCCTAATTAATACTTCTAGAAATAATTTATATATCATAACAGATGTTGATCTTATATTTTATAATTATAGAATGAATCCCCAATAATTAGACTACTTAAGGTTTTAAGTTGATTTTTTTTCAAATATAATGTAATATTTTCATTTTGGTCATTTTAAATCTCTTAACAAATTTTCTTTGAAATAATAAATAAAATGTATTTGAGAATTTTACATTTCCTTGATTAATTTCTTGCAAATTATTATCTCTTTCTTAAAAATAACTAGGACCAAAGTACTAAGTTGTTTTCTTAATATAACGTCTTGAGATTCTAGTTATTCTAAACATATTCAATAATACAAGGTATGTATATTTATACGTCATCCACAAGGCATATATTTTGTCTTCGTTTTCTGTATACTGGGTATACCATTTTATACAAGTCATGTTGTTATTCTTATTTTATTATCTATCTCAATTTTACGAGGGTTGTTCACCTATAGACAAAAAAATAAAAAAATTTATGTCCTACCATATTTCTACAACAATATATAGTCGTCATCATTTTATCAGTACACATAACTAAAATAATAAATCCCATGTATTTTTTACATACATAAACATATCTCATTTCATTTTATACACATGCAAGATCACAAGTTTTACATCATTTTTACTTTATTCTATATTATCTTAGTTATTTACGTTACTTCAAAATCTCACTGTATTTACTCTTTTCTCAAATTAAATGTATTGTTATATACCTATAAAATATTATTTTATTTCATCTATCACCTTGATTTTGTAAATAAAGTGATGAATTTTCATATCCAACATTCCTATGAATTACTCACGATAAATTTTAAGGGTTTATTAATCCCATATAATTTTAAACAGCGTCTATATTTTTCTAATATATAAATTACCGCACATTTCAAGTTTATTCATTTATTATATTGATTATTTAGTTTCATTTCATAAATAATAGTAGTAGTAGTAATAATAATAATAATAATAATAATAATAATAATAATAATAATAATAATAATATAGTATTTTTAAAGCTTTCCAAGGATATTATAGAGAATATGTATGACATACCTTATATTTTGTTCCCTTTCCAACTCATATTAATCATTATATTTTATTACTAATTTAAATGAATAATTACCACCAGCTATTTTTCTAAGCAAAGTTTAAGGACTATCTTCGAATAGGCTTTGAGTGATGCCTAACACTTTCCCCTCGAATAACCAAAACCCTTACCTAGAATTCTACTGGTTTCGCAAATCGTAACAGAGTCTACATTTACATGTTTTTAAATTTGGTTTACTAATATTTTCCTTAAAATTAGGTGGCGACTCTAAACAATTTCTCAAAACCTGAGAGCATAGTTGCTTGATGTTGCGAGCTAATTCGACCGGTTTGAAAATGGGGTGCGACATGAACCTTTTGGTGTCTACCCCTATTGATTCTATTGTTTCAAGGGAAGTCTATAGGGGTTGTTCCATGTCCTTATTGCACAAAGTCTCGTCTTGTGATTTTGTTGGACTTGGCAAAATCTTGGGGTGGATTGGTTACATTCATATCATGCTTCCATTGATTGTAGAGCTCATAAAGTTAGATTCCAATTCCTTAATGAGCTTGTACTTGAGTGGGAAAGTTGTAAATTTGTAGTTAAGGGTAGACTCATTTATTGTCTTAAGGCCCAAATTGATCTCTAAGTGTTGCATTTATCATCTCATGAGGGTTAGGGATGTTGAGTCTATAGTCACTCCTATTGAGTCGGTTCTGGTGGTCAATGAGTTCTTGATGTTCTTCCCGATATTCTGAATTTGTGGTAAGGTCTTTTGCTTGATTAATGCCCCGGTTAGGTTTATGGGTCTCACAAATAGGGTCTTTAACCCTACCTTGATATGTTTGTGGTGATTTTAGTGATGATATATTGATTTATTTCCGGAGTGAAGAAGAGCTTGTCAATCATTTGAGGGTGGTGTTACAATTTTGTAGTATGGGAAGTTGTTTGCTAAGTATGAAAAGTGTGAATCTTTGGGGAACAAAGGGGTGGTTAGGGAAGTACACCAGTTGGCTAGGTTGGGAATGAGTTTGGGTGAAGTTGAGAATGATGGTGAAGTGGTTTTTGATAGTTCCAAATCTTCTTTGGTGGAAGAGGTCAAGTTAAAGAAGACCTTGATCCCGCCCTTCTAAGATTGAAAGATTTGGTAAAGGATGCTAAGGAAGGGGTTTTCTCCCAAAGGGGAGATGGTGTCCTTAGGCACCAAGGTAGGCTATGTGTCTTAATGTTGATCATTGGGTTTACTTGAAAGTCCCACCAAAAGAGGTTGTGACCTGTTTCGACAAGAGAGGGAAGTTGAGCCCAAGGTTTGTGGGTCCTTAAAGGGTGATGAGGAGAATTTATAAGGTTGCCTATGAGATGGAGTTTCCTATGGATATGAACATGGTACATCCGGTCTTTCATATGTCGATGAGGAGGAAGTGTGTGGGTGACTCGAGTACTATAGAGACCTTTGAGGTTGGAGGATGTTGTGGAGGATAATTTGGCCTATAAGGAGGTCCCGATAGAGATATTGGATAGACATGTGGGAAGGTTGAGGAATAAGGATGTAGCATTTGCCGAGGTTGTTTGGAGGGATCAATAGGTTGAAAATGCCACATAAGAAGCTGGATCGAACATGAAGAAGCAATATCCGTACCTCTTTCATTCTGTTCAAGATTGAGATAGCAACTAAGTCCTTTCTATGATTTCAAGTCTTAAGTTCCAACCCTCATGACATTTTTGCATGCATACATGTCCATGATAACAAGTTTTGGTGATTTTTGACATTCACATTGAGATTTTTAAAAATGATGTTTAACTGTAATTATTGCATTCATGTCAGGCTGAAATATTCATGATTACTTCTCTTATGCATGATTATTTGACATTCGGGGATGAATGTTCCCAAGGGGGAGATGCTGAAACACCCCAAAAATGTGCTTCGAAATGACCATAATCGTAACTTTCATATATCTCAAAATTCATGTGTGATATCAAAAATCAGACTTTATATTCTTGATCAGGAAGAAAAATTGAGTGAGAAATGAATATAACCCAAATTTTAGAAGACCCGCAGCAAGAAATAATCTTCGGTAAATTTTCCTCGGGACGCGCCAGGGGCGCGAACTAGTGTTAGTTGCTCCTCTGTGTTGAGTACTGGATGCGGATCAGTGTAATATTTCCTCCAGTTTTCTTATTCCATCCAAGGGCATTGGGGTAATAGCCTCACGCCCATTTAAACGTAAAATCTCTCATACTTAGCCATTTTTCAACTTTATATCACTCCAAACCCTCACAAAAACCTCTCGAAGACTTAACCAAGCATCTCATTCCCAATTCAAGGATTTCAAGCTTAACTTTGGGACTCAAGGATTCACTTCAAGCCTTAAATTTCCTTCAAGCTCATCTCAAGAAAATCCAAGTTTGAGGTATGTGGGTTTCATCCATTGGGTCCTTTCACCCATAGATCCCAATCTTCCTTTTTGTGTGCATGATTTCAAGTTGTATTACTTATGGGTATCTCTTATTATGAAATATGAGAATGAATTATGTTGGGGTTTTATTAAAGTATTGTTGATTATACATAAGTATCTATTGTAAGCTTATATTATGAGTTGATCTTTGTCCATTGATACTATGCATGTTTTGAGCTATGAAACTATGATATATTATGAGTTTTGATAATGGATTTCAAGGTACCCTATCTGAGGGTTTTACTACATGTTGGTGTTGATTTGCATTAAGTTTTCTCACTCATTTCACTCTCGAATTGCATGATTCTGAACTAGTATCATGAACCCACCACGTGTTTGATAAAATGTCAAGTCAAGAATTCTCAAGTTATTGATGATCTATTTCACAATTTATATGTCAAGTTACTATATGATGATTAAGGTCTTTCAAGTATGTATTGAATTCATGAAAATTATCTATGATTTAGTAAGTTACAAGTTAAGCCTTATTTCAAGGTTTTCAACTCTTGTGAGCCATTCATGTTAAAGCAAGGGTTCATGTATTATTATGATCTACTCTCATGTTATCATGTTATTCTGTTTGGCTTGCCTTGGTAAGTAGGCCACACCTTGTCAAGGGGGTTTCATGCCTCGGTCATCTTGTCGAGGGGGTATCATGCCTCGGTCACCTTATCGAGGGGGTGTCATGCCTCAGTCACCTTGTCGAGGGGGTGTCATGCCTCGGTCATCTTATCGTGGGGGTGTCATGCCTCGGTCACTTTGTCGAGGGGGTGTCATGCCTCGGGCACCTTGTCGAGAGGGTTTCATGCCTCAATCACCTTGTCAAGGGGGTGTCATGCCTCGAATTCCAAGTGGTAGCCCGCTCGATCTATGTCGGTTAAGGTCTCTTCCCACGTATGTATTTTTACTATACAAGTGGAATGATTTACAAGCATTTTTTACTTCAAGCACTGATCATACATGTCATATTAAGATTATACTTATCTATTGCCTACGATTATACATTTTGACAATATTGGCTTATGTCTTGCTGCATTGCATCTCGTATACTTAGTACATTCAAACGTACTAATGCATACTCTATGCCTTTATAATATTACCATTTAGGGACCGGAGCACCTTTTGATCATCCTCCATGTGGCTAGTTGATACTTCGGAGAAAAGCTTGGGTGAGTTCTCAAGTCCTGGGACACTATCTATATTATTCTTGCTATCTTGAGACTTTATTTTGTTGAACACTTGTTATTATGAGGGTGAGCCCTGAAAGTGTCTTGGCCGCCGCTCCATTCCAAGTTAGAGTTGTTGTTGGATATTATGATGTACTTATGCTTGAGCTTGACTCTTTTATTCTTTAATGATTACCAAAGACTTCCCTTATCCCGCTTCCCTTTTATTATATCTCTTGTTGTTGTTTATTTTGCTCCTGCGACCAAGGATGTGTGAATGATATGCTAAGAGGCTTGTTTGAGGTCCCTTCGGGTCCCCATTCACGTGTCACGTCTATGCCCTAGGCTTGGTCGTGACAATTTTCCTAGAACTCACAAGATTGAGTTTTCATTCTAGTATGCCTAGGTTCAAAATTTTTGAATTACTACTCGAGAGTTTTCTAGCTTAATTACCTTCTCCATTTACCTATTAATAACAATGGAGAAGGATAATTATAATCGATACCAATTTATTAGTCACTCGTCCGCGAATGATCACATAGGAAAAGTTGAGCTAAGGTAAGAATAAAGTAGTACCTAAATTGGTGAACAACTAAGGCTACTTCTCTTGCATATCCTTGTTGATTTTCCAAGTTTCTTCCTCAATTGGACAATGTTCCCGTTTGACCTTCATCGACTTAATCTCATTGGTCCTTACTTTCAAATATCCCGATCAGGAATTGCAACCATCTCTTCCTCATATTGGAGATTCTTACCTAATAACATCGAATCCTACTTAATGATATTATCCCCATTACCATGATACTTCTTCAACATAGATACATGGAACACTTGATGGACTCCTAAAATTCTAAGTGGTAAGGCCAATCTATAGCAAATGGCCTTATATAATCAAGAACCTCAAACTGCCCAACATAGTTGTAACAATTCGAGTTAGGGCCTTGTCGTCACACGACGAATCAGATACCCAAAGGTACCTCATCCAAGTCATCTTTAATATCTCAAGCATTCATATGCATAAAACTAAACATTTGCGGAAGTTCAATAGGGAAAGGACTATAGGGATATATTATGACAATGAAGCAACATTTAAAAAGAAACATCAACATTTTTCCATAAACTATACCAATTAAACCATAGATGGATGGAACTGGTAACGGTCAATTTCCATCAAATTGAAAAGACTCCATACATAAACAACATAGAATGTAAAATCCTCAAAAGGCCAATATATACATAGTTTAAAATCCAAAGCAAGAATGAAAATGGTAGAGACCTGAACTAAGGGCTGACCATAAAAATACTAGTCTCAAGCGCTGAAAACTAGCCATGAGTCGGTGAAGGAGAACCTGTTCCTACATGGTTAAATCATACAACAGGCCAAATATGCGTTAGTACTTTTGGAATGTACTAAGTATGTGATATGCAATGCAAACATGATTGTAATGTCATCATTCATAAGTAAGACACACACACACACACATATATATAAGGTGGGGAAAGTACATAAACATGAGCTTAAACATGCACAAGGAATATAACTCAATATGAATGAGAATCAATGTATGAAAGATCATATGTGATGGAAACATATCATAGAGTCATAAACTTGTGGGAGTATGTCTTAATAGACATCTAAGACCATGTGAGCTACTACAAAGAATCCAATGTTACCCCTTTGTTGGCACAGGGAGACCACTTGTCGGGTGGAACTCTGTCACTTCGCATGTATCTTTATATGACATAAATGGCCTATGAGGATCCACGTCTAGCCTACAAGGGCTCCTATGGTAGCACATAGTTAGTGGCGCGAAGGGTTGCTATAGGGTCCCCTTACCGAACCCCACCACGATGAATCATTCGGTGCTAAGTCATCCCATGGATTTAATTAAACATAACATAGTTAAATTATGACACATAGAATCATAAGTAGCAATCTTAGGAGTAGTTCAAAATTAATAAATGTCACGACCCAAAATTGGATCGTAGCTAAAAAGAATAAAGTAAAGTGAAAACTGTGGCAATCCTCGCAGGAGGATGCCACTTCTGTACGCTCTAAGCTTACATAAAACTTACTAATATACGAAGAATTAACACACGACATATTAATCATAATTAAATAATGAATTCAAAAATAGTTAAAGGTATAAGATTTTGTTCTGGAAGTCGTTTAATTGATTTCTAGTTGAAGTTTTTGGCGTAAGTACCTTGCAAGTAATTTAAACTACTATTTTGCGAGGTACTTATATATTGCCCATACTGTTGTAGCACACTGAAAAGTATTACCAATGTTAAAATACAAGGACATAAATTTTACTAGTTTCATCTCATACAATCATCTTAACATAACTGGTATTTTAATATAGAAACAAGCTCGCCAACTCAAATTTAACTAATAAGCCAAAACATAAGGTTACAGACCATGGTTCCATAATTAACACTAGCCTTTCAAATTTATAAATACATATGCAACAGGAGAATCATGTAGATGTCTCAAAACTACTACAATATATATGTCTAGATGCAAATATGATCTTCTGCCCAGCTCCCAAAATTTATTTTCAATGGCCATCCTCAAGCATCATCTCGAGTACTCCCTACGATTGAAACAACTATCGGTAAGAATGAAGCTTAGTGGTGTAAAAGCTAAAAGCTGAGAACCTTAAATCCCTCAATTTACCCTTCTTAACTCAAAGGACAACACAATTGGAATAGAGTAAATAGACCAAGTGAACAAATATATCAATAGTATCAAGTAGGATATTTAATGATCTAAGCATCAATGGTTCCTGGAACAATTTTTACAAGACATACAAATGATAACTTCTGCATAGTATGTAAGTCATGCCGTCACACCAAACATAATCAAGTACAAGAAGGACTAAAGCCCTACATCAAGAAGGGCGAAAACCCAATTATCAAGAGAACCAAGAACTATATTAAGAGTGACTTTCTAGTTTGTGCATAAAATGGACTGCATCCATTCTTAGGACAAACCAAAAATTCACAATAAAGATGGCAATTGATCCAAACATGTCACGACCCAAGCCTAGGGTCTAATGTGACACAACGAATGAGGAACCTGAAGGAACCCTAAACAAGCCTCTTAACTTGTCGTTGCACATCATTGGTCGCAGAAGAATACAAAAGACATAAGGCGTAAGAATAGGTGTAAAGGGGCTAAGGAGAAAACTTGCATAACATCATAAACAACAGACAAAGAGTCAAGCTCATAGCATAGATACATAACATGTCCAACAAACACCTCTTATACATAGATAAGAGCGGGGGCCAAGACAAAGCAATCGGGATCACCCTCATACTCAAAATAGAACACAAAGAAGAATGTCTCAATTCATAATACGAACAACATAGACTAAGGTCTCCACAGTGGAGGACTCACCAACTAGCTTGAGTAGTATCGAACTAGCTACGTGAAGGAGAAGGATGATCAACTTGGGCACCGGTTCCTACATGGTGATATCATGTAGGCAAGAGTATGCGTTAGTACCTTTGGATGTACTAAGTATGTAGGATGCAATGCAATAAGAGATAGGCATCATAATCAAAATGCATACAATAGGCAATAAGCTCAATATGGTATGTATGATCAATGCATAAGGAAAACATGCTTAAGTAACTCATGCTCATAGGATATCATATTTGTAGAAGAGACCAAGTTAAATTTCCAAGAACAAACACCTTGGTTGGCTAGTGATGATTTCACCTATCACCCTAGCGTGTGAGGTACAAACCCCTCATCTAGGTTAGTGATAATCGCACCCATCACCCTGGTGTGTGAGGTACTAACCCCTCATCTAGGTTAGTGATGATCGCACCCATCACCCTAGTGTATGAGAATACAAACCCTTCATCTAGGTTAGTGGCAATCTCACCTACCACCCTGGTGTTTGAGATATTAACCCCTCAACTAGGTTAACCAGATTTGGCATAGTCTAATGCAACACTTGATATTAGAGTACATTATATACATAAGCTTATTTCATCATCATATAGTCAATCATATCAATCTCATGCTTTAGACCTTGAACTCCTCAAGAATCACATCCGGACATTTTATCAAAAACTTAGAGGGTGTCTAATGCTAGTATAAAACAATGAAATATAGAGATGAAATCATGCAAGAAAATCCATTGTAAAATAACCAATCAACACCTTGTAACACCCTCAAGAAATATACATCAAAACCCCTCCTCAAATCTTACAATAGATCAAAGATTTATAGCTCAAAAAATAGCAAAACAGTCACAATTTTACATAGTTTTAATATAGTGTGCAGTGAATTTCATAATAAGCAAGACCCATTTGTAAATCAACTTCAAATAATGTAATTTGAGTAAAATGAGGCTTGGGTATCATGGGTTAAAGGAACCCATGAATGAAACCCACATACCTTAGACTTTAAGTTCCTTGAAATTGAGTTGAGAAAGAATGGAAGCTTGGAAGAGGGTCTTGGAATCCAAACTTGTTCTTGGGTTCCCTTGAAATTGGTATTGGGGTCTTGGTGGAGGCTCATGAGAGAATTGAGAGTGTATTTGAGATGTGAGTAGTCAGTTTGATCCTTTGTAATAGTTTTTAGGTCTTTTAGGAAGGTTAAGATAGCATTGGAAGTCTAAAAAGGGCATTAGAGTAATTAAAATTTATGAAGACGCTATTAGTGAACGGATGGAAAAATTTGCAAAGTGTTGTCTCAATGGAGACTTTACTGGTCGTGTGGCACTCCACGGGTCATGTGGAGTGCCCGTGTAAAGTGCCTTAGAAAAAAAATGGAAGTTGGGAAAACTTGGAAAAATTGACATCTCGTCACTTTGACGGACCACCTCACGGGCCGTCTGATGCTTCACAGTCCATTTGATGGTCCGTTGCACCATATTTGGTTCCAAAAGTGAGGCCAGGTTACCTCACGCATAGGCCACATGAGCCATCCCCCTTCAAATGGCCCGTCAAGGATGCCCATGGCACCACCCTTAGCCACGTTTTTTCCCATGCCCAACAAGCCTCCTTGACACACCTTGTGACCCCTCCACACGGTCAGTGGCAATCTTCACTGCCTGTGCCACTTCGTGTCACCTTCCTTAGGACAAAATTGGCCCTTTCCAACCCCAGGTGACCTAGACGGCCCATCCAAGGGCACATTGGCCGTTAAGCTGCCCGTGTGATAACACTGCACGGGAGGGCCTCACGAAAATGATCATGACTCCTTCATCCGAGCTCAGAATGAGGTGAAACCAAGTGTGTTGTGAATCTAACTCAATGGGCTTGCATTTAACATATTGTAGCCCACCCAATTCCAAATTTTATAAAAGTTATGCTAGTTTAAAGTTAACCCTTGCATGATCCATCACCCAAAACTCAACCTTTAGGGAAGTCTTGAACTCGTTTAGGTACTAGGAGTCTCCCATGAACCTAATACACCCCCAAACTAACCAAATGAGGCTTGAAACATGGATATATAAGAGCCTAAAGTTACGGGGTGTCACAATATCTCCCCCTTGGGAACATTCGTCCCAGAATGTCTAAGAAATGTACACAAGGAAGTTAGCCATGAAGATTTTAACCTAACATGGATGCAACAAATGTATCTTAACATGATTTTCAAAAGTATCAATGTGAACATAAAATTACCATGAAACTTTTCCCATATAAACATGAATGCATGCAATGGCATAAGGCCAAAACTTAAGACTTGAAATCACATAGGAGACTTTGTATGTCCGCTTCGGCCTCCTATGTAACACTTTCGACTTGTTGGTTCCTCCAAAGGACCTTAACGGATGTCACCTCCTTGTTCCTCAATCTCTTCACTTGCCTATCCAAAATCTGAATCGAAAACTTCTCATAAGTGAACTTATCCTCAACAACACCCACCGCATCAAGAGTCACAATAGCTTTAGGATCACCAACAAATTTTCTCAACATAGAGACATAGAACACTGGATGAACCAAATTCATTTCACTAGGCAACTTCAACTCATAAGCTACCCTGCCAACCCTCTTCATCACCTCATAAGGACCAACCTATCTTGGACTCAACTTCCCCTTTTTACCAAAATGACCACACCTTTCATTGGAGAAACTTTCAAATAGACCCAATCACCCACTTTGAACTCACGGTCTCTTCTTCTCACATCGGCATAGGATTTTTGACGACTTTGCGCTGTTTTCAACCTCTCACTAATCATCCTAACCTTCTAAAGATTCCCCATAACCAGATATGGTCCCATTAAAGCCACCTCTCCAACGTCAAACCAACCCACCGGTGATCTACATCACCTCCTATAAAGAGCCTCAAAAGGAGCCATACCGATGCTAGAATGATAGATATTGTTATATGTAAACTCGATCAATGGAAGATGATCATCCCAAATACCCCTTAACTTCAATACACATTCCCTAAGCATATCCTTAAGGGTTTGAATTGTCCTTTCAGTTTGGCCATCCGTTTGAGGGTGGAAGGTCATACTAAGGTGAACTTTTGTACCAAGACCCCATTGAAAAGACCTCCAAAAGTGTGAAGTGAATTGTGCACCCCAATCCGTTATGATGGACAAAGTAACCCCATGTAACCTCACTAACTCATGGATATACAACCTTGCATACTCTTCAGCCCCATATTTAGTTTTAACTAGTAGAAAGTGACCCGATTTTGTCATCCTATCAACCACAACCCAAATGGAATCAAACCCTCTTCAAGTCTTGGGCAACCCAACCATAAAATCCATATTAATCACCTCCCACTTCTAAGAATCTCTATGTCTTGGGTTAGGCCACCCGGCCTTTGATGTTCGACTTTGACTTGTTGACAACTATGGTAATTGAAAACGAATTTGGCAATGTTCCTCTTCATGCATCCCCACCAATACACATCTCTCAAGTCCCTTTACATTTTGGTGGAACTGGGGTGGATAAAATAAGAAATATTATTGGGCTCATCAAGGATTTTCTTCCTCAAAACATCAACACAAGGCACACACAATCTACCTTGGTACCTAAGGGCACCATCTCCCCCTTGGGAGAAAACCTCTACTTTGCCCTCTTTCACCAAGGCCTTCAATTCAAGCAAGGAGGAGTCAAGATCTAGTTTTGCTATCACCTTATCAACCAAAGAAGATTTGGAACCATTAACAACAACTACAAGATTACCTATTTTTTCCAACCTAACCCCCAATCAAGCCAATTGATGCACCTCCCTAGCCATCTCCTTATCACCACTATCAACATGAGCTAGGCTACCCATAGACACCCGACTCAAAGCATCCGCCACAACATTTGCCTTCCCGGGATGGTAATGCACACTCATGTCATAGTCCTTAAGAAGTTCTAGCCACCGTTGTTGTCTAAAGTTGAGATATTTTTGAGTGAAGACATATTAGAGACTCTTATGATCGGTGAACACATCAACATGCACCTCATACAAATAATGATGCCAAATCTTTAATGCAAATGCCACGGCGACCAATTCAAGATCATGGGTAGGGTAATTCTTTTCATGCACCTTGAGTTGCCTAGAAGCATAGGCTATGACCTTACTGTTCTGCATTACCACACAACTTAAGCCCACTCTAGAAGCATCATAATACACAACAAATCCCTCAGGCCCATCCTATAGTGATAATATAGGAGCAGACACAAGCTTATATTTCAAAGTTTGGAAGCTTCTCTCACATTCATCGGTCCGCACAAACTTATCCATCTTTTCAGTCAATTTTTTCATAGGAGAAGCAATGGAGGAGAACCCATTCACAAACCTTCTATAGTAACTCGCAAGGCCCAAGAAACTCCTAATGTCCGACGGGGTCAATGGTCTAGGCCATTTTCTAATCACATAGGTCTTCTTAGGATCCACCTTAATATCATCCCCCAACGCCACATGACGCAAGAATGCAACCTCCTTCAACAAAAATTGATACTTATCATATTTAGCATACAATTTCTCCTCCCTCAACCTTTGCAACACAACCCTCAAATGACCTATATGCTCCTCCCTACTATGTGAATAGATTAAAATATCATCAATGAAGATCACAACAAAGGAATCAACGTAGGGTTTGAAGACCCTATTCATTAGGTCCATGAAGATGACCAGTGCATTAGTCAACAGAAAAGACATCACCACAAATTCATAATGCCCATATCTAGTCCAGAAAACCATCTTGGGAACATCACACTCTCTCACCCTCACTTGATGATACCTGAATCGGAGATCAATCTTAGAGAAAAAAGTTAGCTCCTTGCAATTGGTCAAACAAGTCATCAATTCTTGGAAGAGGATACCTATTCATCATAGTGATCCTATTTAGTTGCCGGCAGTCAATGCACATTCTAAGTAACCCATCCTTCTTCTTTACAAACAATATCGTTACACCCCAAGGTGATTGGCTAGGCCTAATAAATCCCTTTTCCAACAAATCTTTCAATTGCTCCTTTAACTCCTTCAACTCCACCGGGGCCATACGGTAAGGGGAAATAGAGATGGGTTGAGTATCGGGAAGAAGATCTATACCAAAATCTATCTCCCTTTCGGGAGGGACACCGGGAAGGTCATTAGAGATGACATCAAGAAACTCATTTACAACCGAAACTGAATCTATAGAAGGGACTTTGGACTCCATATCTTTAACCCTTACAAGATGATACAAACACCCCTTAGTGATCAACTTATGGGATTTAATACAAGAGATGAAACTACCTTTACCACCATATCATGACTCTCCCACTCGAGGACGGGTTCATTAAGGAAGTGAAACTTGACCCTATGGGTTCTACAATCAATAGAAGCATAGTAGACATGCAACCAATCCATCACAAGAATGACACCAAAATCTACCATGTCTAATTCAAGAAGATCACAAGGCATCAACATATGCAAAATTCAAATAGGACAACTTCTATAAACTTTCCTAGCAACAATAGAGGCATCAATAGGAGTAGACACTTCATATGACTCATAAAACAACTCGGGGTCAACATGGAACTTTTTAGCAACAAAAGGGGTAACAAAGGAAAGAGTGGCACCCGGATCAATCAAAGCAAATACGTCAAAGTCAAAGATTTTAACATACCGATAACAACATTGGGACCCTCACCAACCCTTTGCCTCCCATGAATAGCATAAAAATGATTATGCCTTGGGGCACCACCTTAAGGACCACCTCTACCCAATGGAACCCGCATTTGCACCCCGTCCTTTTCCATGATTTCTTAGACAATCTATCTTCTTGTGACCAAGCTCCCTACATTCATAGCATGTATTAGAACCCTTCAAACATGGGCCCTTATGACCCTCTCCACATTTAGGACACCCACCATTAGGAGCCACACCACCAACACTTTGAGTCCTAAGGAGGCCATTGGCGAACCCCCTATTAGCAGCATGATGAGACCCTTGGCCTTGATGAAAGCTAGTATCCTTTTGGAATTTACCCTCAAATAGGGCCCTCTTAGCCTCATAACCCCTTCTCTTCCTCCATTTACTCAGCATATCTCTTCAATCGAGACAAGTCCATGTCACTAATTAGCATGGCAGACCGGCATTCTTCACTCACCAAGTCGGAGACCCCCATCACAAATTTATTCATCCTAGATCTAGGATTGGCCACCAAATGGGAACATACTTTGAAAGTTGATTAAACTTAAGGGCATACTCCCTCACACTCATAGCACCTTGTTTCAAGTTCATAAACTCCACTAACTTATCTTCCTTAAGCTAAAGAGGGAAAAGCTGATTTGAACTTCTCCTAAAGCACCACATAACTAATTCCCTTCTCACCCTTCCATTGATCATACCATATTTGGGCTACCCCTTTGAGTTGGTATGCTGCAAACTCCGCCTTCACATTCGGCCCAACATCCATGATATTCAAGATCTTGTAGACCTCATCAATGGACTCTTGTGGATCTTCATCCACCTTTGACCCATAGAACACCGGAGGATTCATCCTCATGAATTCTCTTACCCTAGCTCCCGGGTTAGTAGCATAAGGGGCTTGGGCCCCTTGATTGACTTGGTTGGCCACAACTTAGGCAAGCATAGTAAGAATATCCCGGAGCTCACCATTAGTAGGTCGCTCCTCTGGAGTTTGGGCCCTGTCCTTGAGTGTTTGGCATGATCTAGCATAGCAAAGAATAATCGCTAGGGGGAAAAAACCTACCACAACTCTATAGCACGACTTAGAACATGAAGAAGGGAAACATTTCCTAAAACGTCTCATAGCCTCCTTAATAATCATGGCGTGCTTCATATCCATGAATAGGACTCTAACCGATGTGGTGTATTGGACTCCGAGGATCTATCAACCTAGTGCTCTGATACCAAATTTTTCACTACCCAAATGTAGGGCCTAGATGTGACATGGCGAATGGGGAACTCAAAAGAACCCCAAACAAGCCTCTTAACTTATTATTGCACACCATTGGTCGTAGAAGCATACAATAGAAATAAGGCATAAGAATAGGGGCTAAGAGGAAAGCTTGCATAACATCATAAATAATAAACAAGGAGTTAAGCTCATATCATAGATACATAACATGTCCAACAAACACCTCTAACACCTAGATAAGAGTCGGGGCCAAGACAAAGCAACTGGGCTCACCCTCATAGTCAAAATAGAACTTAAAGAAGAATGACTTAGTTCATATTAAGAACCACAAAGACTAAGGTCCCCGAAGTGGAGGACTCACCAACTAGCTTGAGTGGTATCGAACTCGCCACGTGGAGGAGGATGATGATCATCTTAGGCACTAATTCCTACATGGTGATATCATGTAGGCAAGAGTGTGTGTTAGTACGTTTGAATGTACTAAGTATGTAGGACGTGATATAACAAGAGATAGGCATCATAATCTAAATGCATACAATAGGCAATAGGCATAATATATCAATATAGCATGTATGGTCAATGCATAAGGAAAACATATTTAAGCAACTCATGCTCATATAGGATATCATATGTGTAAAAGAGACCAAGCTAGATTTCCAAAGTACAAAACCCCTTGGTTGGTTAGCGATGATTTCACCCATCACCCTACTGTGTGAGGTATAAATCCCTCATCTAGGTTAGTGATGATCGGACCCATCGCCCTGGTATGTGAGGTACGAACTCTTCATCTAGGTTAGTGATGATCACACCCATAACCCTAGCGTGTGAGGTACAAACCCCTCATCTAGGTTAGTGGGAATCTCTCCTACCACCCTGGTGTTTGAGATATTAACCCCTCAACCAAGTTACTTGGATTGGGCATGGTCTAATGCAATACTTTATATAGAGTAAACCATATACATAAGCTCATTTCATTATCATATAAATAATCATATCATATCTCATGCTTTGGACCTTCAACTCCTCAAGAACCACATCCGGACATTTCATCAAACTCGTAGAGAGTGTTTAATGCTAGTATAAAATCATGAAATATAGAGATGAAATCATGCAAGAAAATCCATCATAAAACAACCGATCACACCTTGCAACATCCTCAAGCAACATACACCAAAAACCATCCTCAAATCTTATAATAGATCAAAGATTTATAGCTCAAACATAGCAAAACAGTCACAATTTTACATAACCTTAACATAGTGTGCAGTGAATTTCATAATAAGCAAGACTCATTTGTAAATTAACTTTAAAACCGACATACCTTAGACATCAAGTTCCTTGAAATTGTGTTAAGAAAGAATGGAAGCTCGGAAGTGGATCTTGGAATCTAAACTTGTTCTTGGGTTTCCTTGAAATTGGTATTGGGGTTTTGGTGGGGGCACTTGAGAGTGTATTTGAGATGAGAGTAATGAGTTTGATCCTTTGGAATAGTGTTTAGGTCTTTTAGGAAGGTTAAGATAGCATTGGAAGTCTAAAAAGGACATTAGAGTAATTAAAATTTACGAAGACGCCATTAGTGACCGGATGGAAAAATTTGCAAAGTGTCGTTTCACTGAAGACTTGACTAGTCGCGTGGCTCTCCACAGGTCATGTGAAGTGCCCATGTGAAGTGCCTTCGAAAAAAATAGAAGTTGGGAAAACTTGGAAAAATTGATGTCTCATCACTTTGACGGACCACCTCACGGGCCATATGATGCTTCATGGTCCGTTTGATGGTCGGTTACACCACACTTGGTTGCAAAAATGAGGCCAAGCCACCTCACACCCAGGACATATGAGTCATCCCTCTTTCAAATGGCCCATCAAGGGTGCCCGTGGCACCACCCTTTGCCACATTTTTTCCCATGCCCAACAAGCCTCCTTGACACACCTTGTGACCCCTCCACATGGTTAGTGGCAAGCCACATGGGCCATAACACTGGCTTTGTCACCTTCCTTTGGACAAAAATGGTGCTTTCCAACCCTAAGTGACCCAGATAGCCTGTCCAAGGGCACACTGGCCGTCAAGCTGCCCCCGTGAGCACAGTGCACAGTAGAGCCTCACGAAAATGATCATAACTCCTTCATCCAACCTTGGAATAAAGCGAAACCAACTGTGTTGCGAAGCTAACTCAAACGGTTTTCATTTGAGATGTCATGGCCCACCCAGTTCTAAATTTTCTAAAGGTTATGCTAGTTTAAAGTTGACCCTTGCATGAACCATCACCCAAAACTCAACCTTTAGGGAAGTCTTGAACTCGTTTAGCTACTAGGAGTCTCCCATGAACCTAATACACCCCCAACCTAACCAAATGAGGCTTGAAACATGGATATATTAGAGCATAAAGTTACAGGGTATAGCAGAACAAGAGCCATACTAATGGTGACAAAGTCACAGCCACAAGAAGGACAAAGGCCACAAGGATGTCAGGTGATCAGGCAATTCATACAAATGGGCGAATTAAACAAGTTCCTTCTAAGTCCCAAAATATATCAACACAACCAGATAAAATAACACGATTATGGCTGGATAGAAAGATAACATTCAAATGTACCAGCAGGTAACAAAGGCACAAGAAAAAGTTTTTACACAAACCTGAACCTGAACCTTTTTGCATGCAACCGACCCTACCGAGTTCAAGTTGTGGATCAATATGATATCCGTTTCTTCAATCAATTTTGTTAAGATTGTACAAAAGTGTGAGCACCTTAATACTTATCTATATGATAATTTAATATTCAACACTTTCAACAGGTAGAAACTAACATGATAAATACCAAAAAAGATTCATATTTCTGCAATCACACTTATCTCGGCATCTTTACTACCTTGCAACGCAACTAGATTTTGAATTGATAAATAGACAAACTAGGCTTTCTAGTCTATATGAAAATTTTAGGTATATTAATATAGGTTGTAAACGGTCAAGAATCACTTCAAAGTACCTTTTGTACAAGTATTTATAATCAAAACAACAACAGCACACCCCCAGGGATTTCTATGTCAAAACTATGGACTGAACTTGTCCTAGCTTGCATCCACTGTTTTGAATCCATAACTACCAAATTAGGCCCTAACATAAGCATAAAAGTTATAGATACATGTATTGCGTTTGCAAAGAACTAATAAGCATCACAAATTACAGCTCATACATCAAGATATGATTAAAATACTAACAACAGCACATAGAAGGCTTCTCAAGCAGAAAACTGGCCAGAACTTTCGTTGTGTTTCACTCCTTCCTTTAATACCATACAAGCATATTCATATTTTCACATAAGCATAATATTTGTAGGTATGTGAATTTGTTTTCTAAAACATATTTGCACACTAAAAATACGGCTATATACAATAAGATATCCCACAATTACTACACACTAAGCAATTTAAAGACAGAATTCAACCATTTACGAAAGGATGGGAGATTTCTCAACTTTGCTCCAAGGAACTAATTTATTTCGTGTATGTTTGTCAAATATAAGGCTATGAGAGAGTTTATAAGGTTTTATATGGTCATTAAACCAACCTACTTTGGGAAAATATATTTTATGTCACAAGCATCTTAAAAGAAAAATTATCCAATAAGATGGCTTCCCTAATTTTCTCTTTTTCCTTCCTTATATATTTTGTTCACAAATAATTATTATTATTCAAGCTTTTCTAATATGTATAATTGCATAAAAGTAAATAAATTGCACTAAAACAAACCCCTCCCTCATTCCTTTCTACGATTCAAGAAAATCGATTTCTCTAACGACACAAACTCAAGTCAAAGGGTTGTGAAGTAAGGGTTGATTTTATCTTGAGGGAATACCTTTTTGAAAGTGAATACACTATTTAATAATAAAGGCATTACAAAATAACTACAACATTTAATAAGAAATCCTAAAACCTAGAGTCATGAATACAAGAGCATCTAAAATAGTAAGAAAGAGTAAATATATCTGTCTGAATTGAAACATAATGCTGCTAATGTCTAGTACAATGTCTAAAGTAGAACGTAACAAAAGAAATCTCAAAAGATCCATGGTTATTTGAAGTCTGAGCCTCATCGCTAAGATTTGGGATAGATGGATAGAAACTCTAATAGAGTGAATAAACTACACTGATAGGGTCCTTGCGCTTGATCTGCAAGGAGGACACAAAGTAGGGGTAAGTAAGCCAAAATGTACCTAGTAAGTTTAACCGACTAGGTAAGCGAAATTGAACAAGTATGTAACAATAAAGAATTCTATTACTTGCATCAAAAGGGCAAGTGTACAAATAATATATATATATATATATATAGGTAATAGAAGACAGCCATAATAACCAATGGTACAATGAGATGAGAGATGTGAATACAATGCATGGGGTCTCATTAGGCCACTTACCAAGTATCTCTCAACCTTGCCACCTGCCTATGGTCAAGAATATCATAATATCTCAACCTTATTACCTGGTCATGGTGAAGGGATTTGAAAGGTGTACATCTCACCCTTGCCTCCTGCCTAGGTCAAGGGGTTGTATAATAAATGGTATAATATCTCAAAAGTGGAGCATCTTACCCTTGCCTCCTACTCGGGTGAAGAGATGGTACAATGCAACAAGGAATAAATGTATGTCAATGATATAAATCAAGGGGTGTGTG
>JAPFFP010097702.1:16225-43645 GCA_026153255.1 Solanum medicagineum | reverse complement strand
CATTGGGGATAAGGGAAAACTTTGCAACACATCAACATCAAGACAAGGAATCATAGCTCATGTCATAAATATATAACTTGTCCAACAAACACCTCTACACACATAGATAGAGTGGGGGCCATGACAAAGTCATTGGGCTCACCCTCATAGTCAAATAGAACATAAGATTATGACTCAATACATAGATAAGAGGAAAACATAAACCAAAGTCCCCGAAACAGAGGACTCACCAACAAGCTTGGAATAGTACCGTCTAGCCACGTAGAGGAGGAGGATGATAAACTTGGGCACCGATTCTTACATGGTGATATCATGTAGCCGGGAGTATACATTAGTATGTTTGAATGTGCTAAGTATGTGGGATACAATTCAACAAGAGATAAGCTTCACGATCAACATGCATAACAATAGGGAAAAGGAATTATATAGTAAGATGACATGCATGATCAATGCATAAGTAAAATGTGATTAAGTAATCCATGCTCATATAGAATATCATATTTGTAGAAGAGACCAAGCAAGATTTCCAAGATATGAACCCCTTGGGGTTAGTGATGATGTCGCCCCACAACTTAGGTGGATGAGTCTGAACCCTCATCTTGATTGCTGATAATGCCGCCACATCACCTAGGTGGATGAGTATGAAAACCCATCTCAGTTGATGAGTATAATCACCCATCTAGGTTAGTGATGATGCCCATCCATCACTAGGTTGAGAAGCACGAACCCTTACCTTGGTTACCTGGGCTCTTGTCCCCTCGGATTGGGCATGGTCTAATGCAACAATTGATATAGAGTACCTCATATGCATAAGCTCAATTCATCATCTTATAGTCATTTATATCATATACATAAGCTCTTTTCGTCACCATAACATTATTCATATCATATCTCATGCTTTGGGCCTTCATTTCCTCAAGAAACCATAGCAGGACATTTTATCAAACACCTTGGGGGTGTGTAATGGGGGTAAAAGACCATGCCATTTAAAGATGAAATAATGCAAGAAAATCTGTCAACACCTTGCAACACCCCCAAGATATTCACATCAAAACCCCACATCAAATCGAACATTGGATCAAAGATTTAGAGCTCAAAACATGCTAAAACAAGCATGCTTTCACGAACTAAAATCACTATGTAATAAATTTCTCAATATATAAGACTCACATGTAAAATAAACATTAAATCATGCACTATTAAGTAAAAGAGGATTTAGGCATCATGGATGGAAGGACCTAATGGTTCAACATCACATACCTTATCTTTGGAGAATTTCTTGGTGAAGGTTCACAATGGAGACTTGAAGCTTGAAGAGACTTCTTAAATCCGGATGAGGGTTTTGGGTCTTGAACTTGGGAGTGAAAATATGACAAAGTGTTTGAGTGAGTATTGTAAAATGTTTAGGATTACATAAGGGTGAAATTTGACTATGTATAGATAAGAACACGTTTGGGAAACTTGCGCCCAACATTTAGAATATTTTGTACCGCATAAGAAAAACTGCCCAGCAAAAAAGAAATCTCTGCGTCGCAAAGAGGACCTGGGGAGGATGCGAAGAGGGATTTATACTAAAGCGCACTCAAGGTGCATTGTGGAAGCATCACAAACAACTCACTGGAAATCGTCCATTAAAAATTTGTAATTTCTATTCTTTCACTCCTAAATCGATGTTAGACCCTTTTTCACCTAATTTTGACCCCCTGATCAAAAGTATGAAGTCATATTTTTGAAATAACAAACGAATTTTTAGATATGTGGAAATTAAAATTTTGGGCAGTTCGAGGCACGATTTGGGCACTTTTTGGGGGCGTTTCAATATCTTCCCCTTGGGAACATTCATCCCCGAATATAAAAGAGGGCATACAAAATGAGCGGTCATGAACAAATCAGCACCAACGAGAATGCAACATAATATGTAAAAGACCATTTTCAAATCCTCAACATAAGTGTAAAATCATCATAAGTTTACCAACTTAAAAATGAATGCATATGAATGACATAGGGGCTGAAATATAGAACTTCAAAACACATATCAGACCTAAGATTAGTACCTTAGGCTTGAGTTGAGTGGAAAAGATAATGATACCACTTTTGCATATCCGCTTCGGCCTCCCAAGTAGGACTTTCGACTTGTTGGTTCCTCTATAGGACCTTAATGGATGCCACTTCTTTGTTCCTCAATCTCTTTACTTGCCTATCCAATATCTTAACCAACATCTCCTTATAAGTTAAGTTATCATCCACATTACCCACAACATCAAGAGGTATAATGGCATTAGGGTCACCAACGCATTTTCTCAACATAGAGACATGGAACACCAGATGGACCAAATCCATTTCACTAGGCAACTTCAACTCATAAGCTACCTTGCCAACCCTCTTAATCACCTCATCAGGACCAACATACCTTGCACTCCTTACCCAAAATGGACCACACCTTTTATTGGAGAAACCTTCAAATAGACCGAATTACCCACATGGAATTCTAGGTCTCTTCTTCTCACATCGGCGTAGGATTTTTGACGACTTTTGGCTGTCCGAAGCTTCACCTAATCCTCTTAACCTTCTCAAGACCAATAAAGCCACTTCTCCAACCTCAAACCAACCCACTAATGATCTACAATGTCTCCCATAAAGAGCCTCAAATGGAGCCATACCGATGATAGAGTGATAGCTATTGTTGTAGGCAAACTCAATCAATGGGATATGGTCATCCCAACTACCTTTAAGCTTTAATACACAAGCTCTAAGAATATGCTCAAGTATTCGAATAGTCATTTTAGCTTGGCCATCCATTTGAGGGTGGAAGGTCGTAATAAGGTGAACTTTGGTACCGAGATCCCTCTGAAAAGATCTCAAAAATTGTGAAGTAAATTGTAGACCCCGATCCGATATGATGGACAAAAGAACCCCATTTAACCTCACTAACCCATGGATGTGCAATCTTGCATACTCTTCAGCCCCATACGTAGTCTTGACTGGTAGGAAGTGAGCCAATTTCGTCATCATATCAACCACCATCCATATGGAATCAAAACCTTCTCTAGTCTTGGGCAATCCAACCACAAATTCCATGTTAATCACCTCCCACTTCCAAGTGGTACTCTTTATATCTTGGGTTAGGCCACCCAACCTTTGATGTTCGGCTTTGACTTGTTGGCAACTATGTCAACCAGAAATGAATTTTGCAATGTCTCTCTTCATGCCTCCCCACCAATACACATCCCTCAAGTCTCTATACATTTTAGTGGAACCGGGGTGGATAGAATAAGAGGAGTTATGGGCTTTATGAAGAATTTTCTCCCTCAAACCATCAACGCATGGCACACAAAACCTACCTTGGTATCTAAGGGCCCTATCTCCCTTTTGTGAGAAAACCTCTATTTTGCCCTCTTTCACCAAGGCCTTCAATTCAAGCAAGGAGGAGTCTAGATCTTGTTTTGCTATCACCTCATCAACCAAAGAAGATTTAGAACCATCAACCACAATAACACCATTACCCACATCTTCCAACCTCACCCCCACTCTAGCAAACCTATACACCTCCCTAGCCATCTCCCTTTCACCACCATCCATATGAGATAGGCTACCTATGAACACTCGACTCAAAGCATCTGCCATAATATTTGCCTTACCCAGATGGTAATGCACACTCATGTCATATTCCTTAAGGAGTTCTAGCCACCTTCTTTGTCTCAAGTTAAGATCTTTTTAAGTGAAGACATATTGAAGGCTCTTATGATCGATGAAGAGATCAATGTGCACTCCATAGAAATAATGACGCCAAATCTTTAATGCAAACCCCACAACGGCCAATTCAAGATAATGGGTAGAGTAGTTCTTTTCATGAACCATGAGTTCTCTAGAAGCATAGGCTATGACCTTACCATTTTGCATTAACACAAAACCCAAACCAACTCTAGATGCATCACAGTATACCACAAAACCCTCAAGCCCATCCAGTATGACAATATAGGAACGGACACATGTCTATCTTTCAATGTTTGGAAACTTTTCTCACATTCATCAGTCCATACAAACTTCACTATATTTTGAGTCAATTTTCTCATAGGGAAGCAATGGAGGAAAACCCATTCATAAACCTACTATAGTAACCCGCAAGGCCCAAGATACTCCTAATGTCCAATGGGGTCAATGGTCTAGGACAATTTCTAATCACATTAGTTTTCTTAGGATCCACTTTTATACCATCCCCCGATGCCATATGACCCAAGAATGCAACCTCCTTCAACCAAATTCACACTTGTCATATTTAGCATAAAACCTCTCCTCCCTCAATCTTTGCAACACAACCCTCAAATGGCCTATATTCTCTTCCTTACTATATGAATAGATCAAAATATCATCAATGAGAACCACAAAAAAGGAATCAAGGTAGGTCTTGAAGACCCTATTCATTAGGTGCATGAAGATGGTCGGTGCATGAGTCAATCCAAAGGACATCACGACAAATTCATAGTGCCCATATCTAGTACAAAAGGTCATCTTGGGAATATCACACACCCTCACCCTCACTTGATGGTACCTGGACCAAAGATCAATCTTAGAGAAAAAGCTAGCCCCTTGCAATTGGTTAAACAAGTCATCAATTCTTGGAAGGGGATATCTATTCTTTTTAGTGACCCTATTGAGTTGCCGGTAGTCAATGCACATTCTAAGTGACCCATCATTCTTCTTAATAAATAACATCGGTGCACCCCAAGGTGATAGGCTCGGTCTAATAAATCCGTTTCCAAACAAATCTTTCAATTGTTCCTTTAACTACTTCAACTCCGTCGGGGCCATATGATAAGGGGAAATGGAGATAGGTCGAGTTCCGAGAAGGAGATCTATGCCAAAATCTATCTCTCCTTCGAGAGGGACACTGGGAAGGTCATTTGGAAAGACATCAAGAAACTCATTTACAACCCGGACCAACTCAATTGACGGGACTTTAGACTCCACATCTTTGACCCTCACAAGATGATACAAAAACTCCTTAGAAATAAACCTATGGACTTTAATGCATGAGATGAACCTACCTCTTACTACAACATCATGAATTTCCCATTCAAGGACGAGTTCATTTTGGAATTGACACTTGACCCTATGGGTTCTACAACCAATAGAAGCATAGTAGGCATGCAACTAATCTGTCTCAATAATAATATCAAAATCAACCCTATCTAATTCAACAAGATCACACGGTAAGAATTAATGCAAGATGCAAATCGGATAATTTCTATACACCTTCCTAGTAGCAATACATATGCCAATAGGAGTAGACACTTCATATGACTTATGTAACAACTCTGACTCAATATGGAAATTCTTAGCAACAAAGGGGGTAACAAAGGAAAGGTGGCACCCAGATTAATCAAAGTATATACATCAACATCAAAGATTTTCAACATACCGTTAACAATATGGGAAACCTCACCAGCCCCTTGCCTCCCACGTATAGCATAAAATCAGTTGTACCTTGGGGAACCACCTTGAGAACCACCTCTACCCAGTGGTACCGTACTTTTACCTCGAATCTTCCCACGGTTTCTTGGGCAATCCACTTTCTTGTGTCAAGGTCCCCACAACCATAGCATGCACTAGTACCCTTCAAATATGGGCCATTATGACTCTTCCCACATCTTAGGACACACATCAATAGGAGCCACCCCACCATTACCCTTGAGGTCTAGGGAAGTCACTGGCAAACTCCCTATTTGTAGCATGACGAGGCCTTTGGTCTTGTGGATGTCTTGCACCATTGTGGAACTTACCCTCAAAACGGGCCCTCTTGGCCTCATAGCCTCATGGGCCCTCCTTTTTCTCAGTTTCTCTTCTTTCATTTGTTCGGTATATGTCATCAAAAGAGACAAGTCCATGTCACCAAATAAGCAAGGCAGACCGACATTCTTCACTTACCAAGTAAGAAACCCCTATAACAAACTTATTCATCATTGACCTAGAGTCGGCCACCAAGTGATGAGCATACTTTAAAGTTGATTAAATTTGAGGGCATACTACCTTACACTCATACCACCTCGTTTTAAGTTCATAAAGTCAACCAACTTTGCTTCCCTAAGCTCAGGAGGGAAGAATGGATTTAGGAAGGCCAATTTTAATTCCTCCCAAAGCACCACATAGCTATTACCCTTCTTACCCTTCCAATAATCAAACAAAATTTGAGCCACCCCTCTGAGTTGGTACGCCGCCAACTCCATCTTCTCATTTGGCCCAATACCCATGATAAACAAGATTTTGTAGACCTTATCAATAAACTCTTATGGATATTCATCCACATTTGACCCATGGAAAACCAGAGGATTCATTCTCATAAACTCTCTTACCCGGGCTCTTGGGTATTAGCATGAGGGGCTTGGGCCCCTTGTTGGACTTGGTTGGCAGCACTTGGGTAAGCATAGTAAGAGCATTCTGGAGCTCACTTGGTAGGTTTCTCGTCAGGAGTTTGGGCTTATTTTCCTCTAGTGTTTGGCATGATCTAGTATAGCGAAGAACAATCGTTATGGGGGGAAAACTTATCGCCACTCTATAGAACGACTTAGAACATGAAGAAGGGAAACATTCCCTAAAGCGTCTCATAGCCTCTTATTCATAGTCATGGCGCGCTTCACAACCATGAATTGAACTCTAATCAATACGATGTGTTGGACTTCGAGTATCTAACAAACTAGTACTCCGATACCAAGTTTGTCATGATCCAAGCCTAGGGCCTAGACATGATACGGTGAATGACTAACCCGAAGGAACCCCAAAAAAGCTTCTTAACTTGTCATTACACATCCTTGGTCGCGGTAGCATATAAAAGACATGTAGGATAGAATGGGGCATTAGGTCTAAGGGAAAGCTTTGCAACACATAAACATCAAGATAAGGAATCATAGCTCGTGTCATAAATACATAACTTTTCCAACAAACACCACTACATACATAGATAGAAAGGGGGCCAAGACAAAGTAACAAGGCTCACCCTCATAGTAAAAATAGAACATATGATAGTGTCCTCAATACATAGATAAGTGGAAAACATAATCCAAAATACCCGAAAAAGAAGACTCTCCAACAAGCTTGGAATAGTACCATCTAGCCACGTAGAGGAGGAGGATAATCAACTTGGGCACTGGTTCCAACATGGTGATATCATGTAGGCAAGAGTATATGTGTAGCATGTTTGAATGTACTAAGTATGTGGGATGCAATGCAACAAGAGATAAGCTTCATGATCAACATGCATTACAATAGGCAATAGGCATAATATAACAAGATAACATACATGATCAATGCATAAGTAAAATATGCTAAAGTAATCCATGCTCATATAGGTGGATAAGTGCGAACCCTCATCTCGGTTAGTGATAATGCCGCCCAATCACCTAGGTGGATGAGTACGAACCCCCATATTGATTGATGATTATAAACCCCCATCTAGGTTAGTAATGATGTCATCCCATCATTAGGTGGAGAAGTACGAACCCTTTCCTTAGTTACTGGGTCTCTTGTCCCTCCGGATCGGGCATGGTCTAATGCAACACTTTATATAGACTTCCTCATATGCTTAAGCTCATTTCATCATCATATAGTAAATTTTCCTAAGCTCTTTTTTCACCATAACATCATTCCTATCATATCTCATGCTTTGGGCCTTTATTTCATCAAGAAACCATAATCGGACATCTTATCAAACACCTTGGGGGTGTGTAATGGGAGTAAAAGATATGCAATTTAGAGATGAAATCATGCAAGAAAATCTATTGTAAAACCATGAAGCAACACCTTACAACACCCCCAAGAGATTCACATCAAAACCCCACATCAAATCCAACATTAGATCCAAGCTTTAGAGCTCAAGACATGCTAAAACAACCATAATTTCAAGAACTAAAATTATTGTGCAGTAAATTTCTCAATATACAAGACTCACATGTAGAATCAAAACATTAAATTATACATTATTAAGTAAAAGAGGATTTAGGCACCATGGGTGGATGGACCAAATGGTTCAACACCACATTTCTTAGCTTTGGATAAGTTCTTAGTGAAGGATGTCAATGGAGACTTGAAGATTGAAAAGAATCCTTAAATCCGGGTGAGGGTTTTGGGTCTTGATTTTGGGAGTGAAAATATGTCAAAGTGTTTGAATGAGTTTTCGAAAATGTTTAGGATGATATATGGGTAAAAATTGACTAAGTATAGATAAAAACACATTTGGGAAACTTGGGCCCAACACTTAGAATGTTTTGGATCTCACAAGAAAAACTGTAAGGTGAGAAACACATCTTCGTGTCGCAGAGAGGAGCGGAGAGGGATTTGTACTAAAGAGCGCCCAAGGCATGTCACGAAGCATCACGAACAATTCACTGGAAATTGTTCCTTAAAAATTTATAATTGCTATTCTTTCACTCTCAAATCGAGGTTTGACCCTTCTTCACATAATTTTGATCCCTTATCACAAATATGAAGTAAGATTTTTGAAATAACGAACAAATTTTAAGATATATGGAAATCAGAATTTCGGGCATTTTAAGGCATGTTTTTTTGCACTTTTTGGGGGCGCTTCATTATCCTTCTTATATACGTTTCTTTGACATTCGGGGACAAATATTCCCAAGGGGGTGATATTGAAACAACCCCAAAAAGTGCCTAAAAATGTGCCTCAGAAGTGCCCATAATCGTAATTTTCATATATCAAAAAATCCATACGTGATATCGAAAAATCTAACTTAATATTCTTATTTAGGCGGATAAAATTGTGTGGGGAATGGGTTTTACCTGAAGTTTAGAAGACTTATAACAAAAGTTAATTTTCACAAATTTTTGAATTCCAGAAGCTGTTCGCGACAACTCAACGACGCAGACCTGTTGCGGAGCTATATAAACGTGGACCAGACGCGGACATATGTACTTTGTTGCCAGGTTTTCCTGTTTCGGTCAAAGGCCTTTGTATCTTGGGTGTAAGCCTTCCTATGCATAAAGACACCTATACTTTGTCTTTTTTTCAACCTAATATCATTTAAGACATGCCCCAATACTCTCTCAAACACATAGACAAATATTTCACTCAAAATTCAAGTGTCCCAATCTCTTTCTAGTTTTGAGGAATTCAATCAAGCTTTCAAGTTCTCCTCTCAATCTTCATACAGGAAATCTCCAAAGTTTAGGTATGTGGACTTCAACCATTGGGTCCTTTTACCAATGGTGTCGAACCTTCATTTTTGTGTAAATTGCATGTTGTCAAGTTAGAGTATTTATAGATATCTTCTATTAAGAAATCTGATTATAAACTATGTTGGGGTTTTGTAAAATGTTGATTGTCTAAGCATGTTTTGAGCCTTGAATCTAAGATCTACAATGAGTTTTGATGAGAGGTTTCAATGTAATTTGCAAGGTGGTATTACAAAGTGTTGGTGGGTTGATTTACTTCAGATTTTCATGCGTGATTTCATTCTTTAATTGTATGATTTTATACTAATATTACACACCCACCAGTTGTTTGATAAAATGTCTAGTTAGGGTTCTTGGGCGATTGATGATCCATTGCATGACCTATGACTTGAATGACTATCATAGTGAAAGAAATGTATGTATATGTGTTGATTTCATGAAAGGTATCTTTAGTGTTGCAAGTTGACCATAGCCTAGTTGAGGGGTTGGTACCTCAAACACCTTCATGGGAGGTGGTAAACCCATTAACTATGTTGAGGGGTTGGTACCTCAAACACCTTGATGTGAGGTGGTAAACCCATTAACCAAGTCGAGGGGTTGATACCTTAAACACCTTGATGGGGGGTGGCAAACCCATTAACCGAGTTGTGGGCTTGATACCTCAAACACCTCCAAGGGGTGGAATACCTTGGATTCCAATTACTAAGTGGATTGTTCTATGAGGACGGTCTCTTCCTGCACATATAATATGTTCTATATAAGCATGTTTTACTTCAAACATCACTCATGCATGCCATATTGCTACACGCTCATTCATTGCCTAATTATGCATTTCAATTAAGTTCCCTATCTCTTTTTGCATTGCATGCTACATACTTAATAAATTCAAACATACTAACATATACTCTATGCCTACATGATGCTACCATGTAGGAACCGGAGCCCCACTTGATCAGCCTCCTCCTCCAAGTGGCTAGTACGGTTTCTCTCAAAGCAAGTTGGTGAGTCCTCAACTTCGAGGACATACTTCTCTTGATTTATGTTATGTATTGACTCTTCTTATGTAGGAAACTTATGATTATGAGGGTAAGCCTGGAGATTGTCTTGGCTCTCGTTCCTAGCTATGTATTAGAGGTGTAGTTGTAACCTTGTGATACGTTAATGCTACACTATTGGCTTGTTATGTTTCTATGGTATCAAAGGTGTCCCTTAGCCCTGTATTCCCCTTTTCTATTTATTGTTGTTGTATAATTGCTTCCATGACCAAGGATATGTAAGGATATGCTAATTGGCTGGTTTAGGGTCCCTTAGGATTTCCCATTCACTATGTCACGTCTAGGCCCTAGGTCCAGGTCGTGGCAGATAGAATCTGCTTAATTCCCTTATTAGAAACCTCCGTCTGCCCGCTCGTCTAAGAATGATAAGGTGGCACCACCCGATGTTTCACTCCATGCATTTGAAGAAGAGCTTTAAAAGGCCTATTGTAGAAGTGAGAACTTCCATCGCTGATGATTATCCAAGGGGTGAAAACCCTTGAGAAGATGTTCTTTTTCAGAAATGTTGTGATATTTTTGCACTTATTGTTGGGTAGAGCCATGACCTCAATCTATTTTGATACATAATCTATAACAACTATGATGTACTTGTTTTTGTGTGAGCTAACAATAGTTCCCATGAAATCTATCCCACATACATCAAATAACTCAATCACTATAATATGGTTTAGAGGAAGCTCATGTTTGTGGGAAACACCACCTTTCCTTTGGAACCTATCACAAGCTTTGCCATAGTTGTTGGCGTCTTTCTGCATGGTGGGGCAATAACAGACACTGTAAGCCTTGTGTGTTGTCCAAACTCCGCTATAATGCCCACCCACTAATAATGAGTCACATGCCTTAAGTATGCTCATCATCTCAATCTCAGCAGCACAACGATGAATAATCACATCAACACATACACAGAACAAGTAAGGGTCATCCCAAAAGAACTTCCTCACATCAGACATAAGCTTTTGACGCTGATGTGTGTTCAGGTCGGGAAACACAATGCCCCTTACCAAATGGTTTGTATAGTTTGCAAACCAAGGTATCAAATCATGACATGCAGCCAACACTCTGTCATTTGAAAAACAATCATCGATCTCCAATCCATAATAAAACTTTATCATTTCCCTATTTTCTAATCTAGAATGATGATCTACGACCAGGTTCTTTGTGCCTTTTCTGTCGATGACATCGAAGTTGAACTCTTACAAGAGAAGCACTCACCTCATTAGCATTGGTTTTACATCCTTCTTAGCCATACTTAATGCTGAATGGTCCTTGCGCACCACCACTTTTGCCCCCAATAGATGCGACTTGAACTTTTCAAATGCAAAGACCACTGCAAGTAACTATTGCTCAGTGATAGTGCAATTCTTCTTGGGTGTGTTTAGAGACTTGCAGGCATAGTATATGTGATGTAGTATCTTTTCTTGGTGCTGTCCAATACTACACCTAGCATAACTCCAGTTGCATTATATATGATTTGAAAGTGCTTGGACCAGTGTGGAGCTACAATGATTGGTGCTGAGACCAACCTCTTATTCAACTCTTCAAAGGATTTGAGGCATGCATCATCGAACACGAACTTAGTATCCTTCAACAATAATTTGCACAAAGGATGTGTGATTTTAGAGAAGTCTTTTATGAACTTCCGATAGAATCTAGCATGCCCTAGGAAGCTCCTCACACCCTTAACAGAGATGGCTAGTGGAAGCTTCTTGATCACATCAAGTTTAGCTCAGTCAATCTCGATCCTTTTTATCGATATCTTGTGCCATAAAATCCCCCCCTCACCATAAAATGACACTTTTCCCGATTCAGCACCAGATAGCTCTTCTCACATCTTTTCTAAACAAGATGTAGGTGCTTTAAGCAGTCCTCAAATGAGTCTCCGACCATGCTAAAGTCATCCATGGAGACTTCAATAGTTTCTTCCACAATGTCTGAGATGATGCATATCATGCATCGTTAGAATGTTGCTGGGGCAATACACAAACCCAAATGGCATCCCTCTTGAATGTGAAGGTGCCATAAGGGCATGTAAATGTCATCTTCTCTTGCGTATATGTGATGTAGTATCTTTTCTTGGCGCTGTCCCATACTACACCTAGCATAACTCCACTTGCATTATATATGATTTGAAAGTGCTTGGACCAGTGTGGAGCTACAATGATTGGCGCTGAGACCAACCTCTTATTCAACTCTTCAAAGGATTTGAGGGATGCATCATCGAACACGAACTTAGTATCCTTCTACAATAATTTGCACAAAGGATGTGTGATTTTAGAGAAGTCTTTTATGAACTTCCGATAGAATCTAGCATGCCCTAGGAAGCTCCTCACACCCTTAACAGAGATGGCTAGTGGAAGCTTCTTGATCACCCCCAATTTAGCTCAGTCAATCTCGATCCTTTTTCTAGATATCTTGTGCCAAAAAATCCCCCCCTTCACCACAAAATGACACTTTTCCCGATTCAGCACCAGATGGCTCTTCTCATATCTTTGCTAAACAACATGTAGGTGCTTTAAGCCATCCTCAAATGAGTCTCCGACAATGATAAAGTCATCCATGGAGACTTCAATAGTTTCTTCCACCATGTCTGAGATAATGGACATCATGCATCGTTAGAATGTTGCTGGGGCATTACACAAACCTGAATGGCATCCCTCTTGAATGCGAAGGTTCCATAAGGGCATGTAAATGTCATCTTTTCTTGAGTATATGTGATGTAGTATCTTTTCTTGGCGCTGCCCAATACTACACCTAGCATAAGTCCACTTGCATTATATATGATTTCAAAGTGCTTGGACTAGTGTGGAGCTACAATGATTGGCGCTGAGACCAACCTCTTATTCAACTCTTCAAAGGATTTGAGGCATGCATCAACGAACACGAACTTAGTATCCTTCTAAAATAATTTGCACAAAGGATGTGTGATTTTAGAGAAGTCTTTTATGAACTTCCGATAGAATCTAGCATGCCCTAGGAAGCTCCTCACACCCTTAACAGAGATGGCTAGTGGAAGCTTCTTGATCACATCAAGTTTAGCTCAGTCAATCTCGATCCTTTTTATCGATATCTTGTGCCATAAAATCCCCCCCTCACCATAAAATGACACTTTTCCCGATTCAGCACCAAATGGCTCTTCTCACATCTTTGCTAAAAAACATGTAGGTGCTTTAAGCAGTCCTCAAATGAGTCTCCGACCATGCTAAAGTCATCCATGGAGACTCAAATAGTTTCTTCCACCATGTCTGAGATGATGGACATCATGCATCGTTAGAATGTTGCTGGGGCATTACACAAACCCGAATGGCATCCTCTTGAAGGCAAAGGTGCCATAAGGCATGTAAATGTCATCTTCTCTTGATCTTTAGAGCAATGGTGATCTGATTATAGCCTGAATACCTATCAAGGAAGCAATACCAACCCTTTCTAGCTAGTTGATCCAACATGTGATCTGTAAATGGCATAGGGAAGTGGTCTTTCTTTGTCGAAGCATTAAGTTTTCTATAAACCATGCATACCCTCCATCCTATTACTGGCCACATTGGAATCAACTCATTGTTGGCATTTGGTACCAATATGTTACCTCCTTTTTTTAGAACACACTGAACCAGACTCACCCATTCATTATCAGCAACCAGGTAGATTACTCCTGCGTCCAACCATTTGATGATCTCCTTGTGTACAACTTCTTGTGTAGGAGGGTTGAGGAACCTTTGGTGCTCAATACTTAGCTTATAGTCCTTGAGAAACTAGATTTTGTGTGTGCATATCTCAGGAGGGATATCAACGATCTCCACCATTGTCCATCCGATGACCTTCTCAAACTATTTAAGCACCATGACAAGGGCGCTCACTTGCTCCTCATTCAAATCAGTAGAAATTATAACTGGCAAGATATTGCTGGCTCCCAAAAGTGCATACCTCATATGTGCTAGAAGGGCCTTTAACTCTAACATTGGTGGGACTTCTATGTAGGGCTTTGTGGGCGATGACTCTCGATTTTGCAAGTCTAGCTCTAGCTTAGTTTTGTGCTTCAGACCATAAGAAACCCCTAGAGCATTCACTATATCCTCATAGTCTAGGATACCATCATTGTCAAAGTTCATCAGCACTGCCTCCAAAGTGTCAGCACCTAACCTTACCTCAAGTGGTACTTATGGTTCAGCATCATCAACATCTTTGGTAACAGAGACCACTCTCAAATCATTGTCTTTCTTTTCTTGCTGACAAATGTTGAATACAACCTCATCTTTCCTAAATCTAAACATGAGTTGGCCCTTCTCCATATCAACCAAGTTGAATTCGGTGGCTAAGAAGGGTTTCCCCGAGATGATAGGGACTTCAAAATCCACCTTGTAATTAAGGATCACAAATTCTGTGGGGAATATGAACTTATGATCTTTGACCAGCACATGGTATAGTATCCCCACAGGCTTCCTCACCGTATGATCCGCCATTCAGAATCGCATGCTCGTCGGAGTAGGGGCTCTCAATCCAAGATTCTTGTAGACCTCAAGGGGCATCAGGTTAATAATGGCACCTAGATCACATAGTGCCCTTGCGAGTTCTACATCTCCAATGGTGTAGGGTGATGGCTTTCAAAATACAACACATTTGATGTTTGAAACTTAGGATTTTATTGTTCTCAATTTGATATTTGTGGTTTTTATGTGTTTTTGGTGTTTAGTTTGCAGGATAGTAGGTTTCCATGATTTTTGGGAAAAATTATAGATTCTTCTGGTATTTAAAAGTGTACAGGACGTTCTATAAGTCATAGAGGATTCTATGAGTCGTCAGATGGCTTTCATAGAAATTTCCAATAAATTTACAAATCTGAAATTCATCCACATGAGACCTCTTTATGAGTTGTATATCCCTCTATGAGTCGTATAGAGTTGATTCGTTGAGAATTCCAATGAGATCCACAGAAAGACCAGTTGATGTAGAGGAATTTTATGAGAGCACAATAAAAGTCGTAAATCAGTCTATGACTTGTAAAGTGGATCCATAGTAATGATGTCCAAGATCTCAAGAGCTAAACATGAGGCCCCGATTATGACTGGTAAGTCATTTTACAAGTCGTAAAGGCCTGTCGTATAAATTCACTGACCAATTATTCTAATTTTTTACGACATGTTTGTAAATACTATAAATAAGTAGAGAGGACGTCATTAGAGAGTTTCTTTTAGGTATTTACACTTGGAGACAAAATATTGGAGAGGAGAATACACTTGTTAATTCATTGTATCTTTCAATCTTGTGACTCTTATTGGTTTGCTTGTTCTTCAATCTAATTGGGTAAGTGATTGATTATGTTGTCTCAATTCATGATTACTTCATCTACCCATAGCATGAGTAGGTAAATCCACAACTTGGGGTTGTGTGAACCAAGAAGATTTTACCAAATAAACCAGGATAATTTGCAATTCTTGGAATGACAATTTACGTGTATTAATCAATTATCTTCGTTTCGCATGTTTTCTAGTGGTGGTCAACATTAGAACATGCTTAGTGTTACCTTCCCGATCTAGGTGGTAATGAATAGGAAAAGAGATTGGTTAACAGGATGCAATGTTGTGTTCTCGTCTAATTAATCGAACTATACCAAGAAGAGGTTGACTAGGACTATGGGTAATTGTTAGTAATGCACAATATGGAGATGGGCCAAGTCACATAGTGAAAATCACCTCTCACCTTTGATCAAAGGGGTTGTGGAGCTTAAATTAACATCCTGCAAGCTATACTCTAGTAGAGAATTGGGTTATTTTTGGGATATTGAGTTAGTGAATCATGGGGAACACAATTCCCAAGTTGCTCTCCATTATTTATTGACTCTTATTTTAGTTAGTTTAGTTTAATTTCTTATCAATCATTGCAATCCTCCCTTTTGGAGAATTGAGTTAGTTAATACTTGAATTGTTTATTAGTGAATCAATTCGGAAGTCTCCGTATTCTCTATGGGGTTCGACCCTAAACTTGGTTAGGCTTTACATTTAACAATGACTGCTTTATCCTCCAAAAGAGAGGTATAACTTCGGCATGATCAATGACTATGGCCCCATCGCCAGGGAATAATGCTAGACTCTAATCAAATTCACTAGTAATTATAATTCCAATATTAGTTTCTTAGTTCCCTTGTATTTTACGTTTGTTTTAGTTTTTGTTATTTTTCTTTGCAGGGTATACTAGGTAGTGTATGCCCAACAATAGGAGTCAAGGCAATCCCTTAACTTTGATCCAGAGATCGAACTAATTTTAGAATAAGAATGGCTTAAGAGAATGCTAACATCGTGGGTAATGCAACCTTGAATCGGAATGTTAACGATGATGACTAGGATGACAACCCACCTCCTTTGGAGAATATTCCAAAACTTAAAGACTTCAATAACAATGTTTATTGGTGGAATCAATATGGATTGAACCCTATGGCTATAGATGTGAGTGGGGCTATTGTGTTGCTATCACTACCTGCTAACACATAGTCCACTGTTTCTAGTAGGTTGCCTCAAATGCTGCAAAATCGTGGATTATTTGTGGGCCTAACATCAGAGGATCAACATAGCCATTTGTACAATGTGGTATTTGTTTACAAGAGTGTGATGGGGACACAAAATCCATCTATGGATGTTGTAGGGCTTCTTGTTTTCCCATTCTCTCTATCGGGCAATGTTGCGTTATAGCTATCTGAGCTCCCACGGAGTTCAATCACTAGATGGGAAGATTTGCAGAAGCCCTTCTTAGAAATGTACTTCCCTAGATTGAAGAAGCTCAAGTTAAAGGATTAAATCAACAACTATGAGCAACATCCTGGTGATTCAATTAGTACTACATGGGAGAGGTTTACTAAGTGTTTGAGAAGCATCCCTGACCACAAGATTGTTGATGATGCCTTGGTGGAGTTTGAGGAGCGTCCCTGACCACAAGATTGTTGATGATGCCTTGGTGGAGATCTTTTACCATTCCCTTGACGAGAATAGCCAAGCTTGTTCAGATACTATTATGGGGGAATGTTTCTAGACCAACCATTTGCAAGGATTGTCGAGCGTATGGAGCAAGTTGTCAAGACTAATCATGTATGTGAAAAATTAAATATATCTTCTATGAGGAGTTCATGTGTTGTTCATGTTAGCTTAGAGCAAGCCAAAATCAAATAGGAGATTATGCAATAACTCGCTCAACAATGCATAAGCATAGATCTGGTGATCAAGCAAAACCAGGAAAGAGTAAATGCAATAGTTCACCAAACTCCTCGTGCACCGGTGTACGATAATGAAGAGAATTCTTGTTTTGTAAATGATTAGATGGGGGGTTTCCGGACCAATGTCCAAGGGTCCAATCAGGACTATTAGTGCCAAGGTTGAAACTATGCTTGAGATGGAGCTTATAGAGACAACTGAGGTGGTTTTTATGAGAGGAATAGGGTTCCTGAAGCTGATTAGAGGAGAAGAGATGGTTTCAGTAATGGTCCATATGTGCCACTACATAACCAAGATACCGATACAAGTAATTCTAGAATTGAGGAGATGTTTGACTGTTTGTTAAAAAAGGCCGAGACACAAGATGAAACACCAAGGGGCATGAAATTCGATATTTCAAGCATTAATCGAATGATAAAGTCTCATTCTATGGCCATTAAACAGCTTGAGCAACATAGTTCAAAATCAAAAAAATAAAAGGCAATGTATGGCGGTTACTACTAGAGGTGGAAAGAGTATCATTGATCCGCCTATGCCAATTGAGGTAGAAGATATTCGTGAGGAGATAGTTGCAGGTAAGGATGTGGTTGAAAGAGATGATTGTGTAAAAGATGGGGTGACTAAGGTAGCTAAAGAGCTACAGAGATAAGTCTGTCCCAATGCCTCCTCCTCCTTTCCCTCAAAGACTCAAGAAGAGGGAAGAAGAAAGGCAAGTTCAAACACTCTCTCCATGCTTAAGTAACTAATTATAAACATCCCTTTGATTGAAGCTTTGGAGAAAATGCAGGTTATGCAAAATATATGAACGACATGATTACTAAGAAGCGAACTGTGAGTCAAAAGCTTTCTAATGAGCATCAACATTGTAGTGCTATCACTGCTAAGTCATTGGCTCAAAAGTGTGAAGACCCAGTTGCTTTTACTATACCTTGCACTATAGGAGATGTGAGGTTCACAAGAACACTTTTAGATTTTGGGGCTAGTATCAATTGATGCCTCGTGCTATTTTCAAGAAGCTTAGTTTCGGTGCCCCTAGTCCAATAAAATGTGGTTGTTAATGGCAGATACAACTGTGAAGAAATGTGTAGGGATACTCTATGATGCATTGGTAAAAGTTGAAAAATTCATATTCCCTGCAAATTTTGTTATTCTTGATTGTGAGGTAGATTCTGAAGTTCCTAATATTTTGAGAAGGCCTCTCTTAGCTACCGGTCGCACCTTGCTTGATATGGAGAAAGGTCTGCTCAAGCTCACATTTGGGAATAATAAGTTCATGTTTAATGTGTGTCAACAAGAAAGGAGGGACAATGATGTTAGAGTGGTTTCGATTATTGAGACTATTGATGATGATGAGCCAGAGGTACCACTTGAGCTAATCACTTTGGAGGCAGTATTGATAAACTTTGACATTGATAGTATCGCAGACTATGAGGAGATAGTAAATTCTTTATGGGTGTCTTTTGGTCCTAGACGCCAAACTAAACTAGAGCTAGACTTCGAGAATCGAGAGTCACCACCCATAAAGCCCTCCATAGAAGACCCACTAGTGTTAGAATTGAAAGCACTTATAGGACATTTGCAATATGCATTTTTCGGAGTCAACAACACTTTTCCAGCCATAATAGCTGCAAATTTGACTTATGAGCAAGCGGATACTCTAGTAACCATGCTCAAAAAATTTAAGAAGGCCATTGGATGGACTATTGCAGCCATTATTGGTATCCCTCCTTTGGTATGTACACATAAAGTCTAGTTGGTCAAAGACTACAAGCCGAGCATTGAGCATCAAAGGAGCCTAAATCCCCCTACTCAAAAGGTTGTTAGCAAAGAGATTATTAATTGGTTGGATGAAAGAGTTATCTAACCCATCGTCGATACTATATAGGTGAGCTCGGTACAGTATTCCAAAGAAAGGGGATATCACAGTGGTACCTAATGCTAACAATGAATTGATCCCTCTAAAGCCAGTCACAAGATGGAGGGTATGCATTGATTACATAAAGACCAATGCCTCGATAGAGAAGGATCACTTTCCTATGCCATTAATGGATCAGATGCTTGACATAGTAGCAGAAAAGTGGTGGTACTATTTTCTTGATAGATATTCTTGCTATAATGAGATCATCATCGCTCTAGAGGATTACGACAAGACCCAATTTACATGCCCTTATGGCACCTTCTCATTAAGAGGATGCATTTGGGTTGTGCAATGCACCAACAACATTTTAGAGATGAATGACGTCCATCTTCTCAGACATGGTGGAGAGTATTATTGAGGTCTTCATGGATGATTTTAGAGTGGTTGGAAATTCATTTGAGGATTGTTTGCGCACCTGCATGATGTGTTGCAAAGATATGTAGAAAATCATTTGGTGCTAAAATGGGAAAAATGTCATTTCATGGTGAAAGAGGGTGTTATGTTGGGCCACAGGATATCTGGCAAAGGTATTGAGGTCGAGAAAGCTAAAGTTAAGGTGATCGAGAAGCGTCCACCACCCATTTCAGTAAAGGATGTGAGGAGTTTATTGGGACATGCAGGATTCTATCAGAGGTTCATAAAAGACTTTTCTAAAATTTCACACCCATTTTGTATATTATTGGAGAAAGATGCTAAGTTCGTGTTTGATGATTCATGTATGCAAGCCTTTGAAGAGTAAAAGAAGAGGTTGATCTCAGCACCAATCATTGTGGCTCCAGACTAGTCCAAGCCCTTTGAAATCATGTGTGATGCAAGTGGGGTCACTCTAGGTGTGGTATTGGGAAAACATAAGGAGAAGACATTACATCCCATATATTATGCCAGCAAAGCCCTAAATACAGCCCAAAAAATTTACACTATCACAGAACAAGAATTACTTGCATCAGTCTTAGCATTAAAAAAGATCAGATCATATATGCTGTGAGCCAAAGTGTTGGTGCATATAGACCACTCAACACTTAAATATTTGATAGCTAAAAAGGATACAAAGCTAAGGTTGATTAGATAGGTGCTTCTCTTGCAAGAGTTCAACTTTGATGTCATTGACAAAAAATGGACATAAAATCAGTTTGCAGACCATCTCTCCAGATTGGAAGATAGGGCAGTAATGAAATTTGATGACGGACTAGAGATGAATGACCCCTTTTCTGATGAGAGAGTGTTGGATGCATCACATGATCTTATACATTAGATTGCAGATTATAAAAATTACTTGGTGAGTGATATTGTGCCACCTGACTTAAACACACATTAACGTCGGAAGTTTATACATGATGTGAGGAAGTTCTTTTGGGATGATCCATACTTATTCTATATATGTGTTGATGGGATTATTCGTCATTGTGTTCCTGAGGTTGAAATGATGAGCATATTTTAGTCCTGCCACTCGTCATTAGTCGGTGGACATCATAGTGGGATTCGAACAGCCCACATGATTTTACAATGTGGGTATTATAGGCCCACACTCCACCTAGATGCCCATGACTATACCAAAGCTTGTGATAGGTGACAAAGAGAATGTGGGGTTACTCATAAGCATGAGCTCCGTCTAAATCCTATTTTAGTGATTGAGTTGTTTGATGTGTGGGGGATAGATTTCATGGGACCATTTGTTAGCTTACATGGAAACAAATACATCTTAGCTGCTATGGATTATGTATTAAAGTGGGTGGACCACTGTTGCTCTACCTAAAAATGAGGGTAAAAGTGTCGTAGCATTCCTAAAAAGGAACTTCTCGAGATTTGTCACTTCTCGGGCTATCATCACTGATAGAGGTTATCACTTCTGCAATAGACTTTTTAAATCTCTTTTTGAATATGTGGAGGGATACGTCAAGTGGCGATGCCTTGTCATACCCAAACAAGTGGGTAAGTAGAAGTGTCAAATAGAAAAATTAAACAAAATGTTTCTAAGATAGTGAATGAATACCAACCAGATTGGTCCGGAAAGCTGGATGATGCACTATTAGCATACCGGACTACATTCAAGACCCCTATGGGCATGTCTCAATATCAACTTATTTTTGGAAAGACATATCATTTGCCAGTGGAACTTGAGCATAAAGCTCTGTGGGCATTGAAGAAGTTTAATTTGGATTAGAGTGATGCAACTACCTCTGCATTGAGCCAAATAAATGTGCTTGATGAGTTTCAATTGAAAGCATATGAGAGCTCAGCCTTGTATATGCAAAGAATGAAGATACAACATGACCGTCGCATAGAAAACTGCCAATTCAAACCAGGGGACTTAATTCTACTCTTCAATTCTAGACTAAAGTTGTTAACAAGGAAGCTCAAATCCAGATGATTGGGACCCTTTCGTGTAGCACGAGTCTTTGATCATGGGGGCATTGAATTGGAGAGACAAAATGGAGGTACTTTCAAAGTAAATAGCCAAAGAGTCAAGTCATACCTTGAAAATGTGGAAGAGATCAAGACAGTTGCAGAATGCTCTCTTGAGGTTGTCTGAGTACTCATGATGGCTATGTCATGTCACGACTATTAATTAGGCGATGTTTGGGAGGAAACCCCAAGGTGCACTTAGGTGCTTAGGCATCGAGGTATGTTTTCTGACCCCTACTTATTTAATTTTTGCTTGATTTGGTGCATTGGGGACAATGCACAACTTTTTCGATGGGGTGTGGGTAGTTATGGGCCTTGGTGAAGTCTGAGTAGCTTATGGTCCATAACTACCCCAAATTTTGATCCCAAGATTTTCTTGCATGTGCTCGTTTTCCTCGTAGATATCTAATTTCTGTTTAACCTACATGTTTCTGATGTTTAGATAATATATGTAGCATATTGTACTATTACTTATGACATATAACATGTTTTTATGTTTTGTTTTTAAATTGGTAACCACGAAAAATTTTCGATTAGTAGTTAAATGACAACCATTCATATTTGGGTGTTTTGCAATAGTTGTTCTGATAAGTGAGGGTAGTTTGAGAAAAGAATGATTTGTGAGTTGCTTGTTGATAATGTACTGCATTGCCATGTGAGTGTGAGCTTATTTTGCCAGATTCATGTATTTTGTGCTAATTTAGAACTTGCCCTGTTACTCTAACTTAGATTGTAGATTACATGGATTAGGAAGGGATCTTAGGCTTTTGTTCTTTAATAAGTACACTTTAGCCTAAAATGACAAACCAAATGAAGTTTTATTCCTTGTCCCAAGTATTTGAGCCTTACATGTAACAATTCGTTCAAAAACACCTAATTAGCCTAACCTTGTCTAGTGAAAAAACCTTGAGATTTTGCCCTAGTCTATCCTTGAGCATTGTGAATCTTGATTAAGGCAAAAAAGTCTAACTTGAGGGTAGCTACCAAAAGTAGCCCTCGTTTGGGGAATAGATATTGTGTACTTCAATATAGGCTAAAAGCCTAATTTGAGGGTGCCCATTTAAAGAACAAATAGAAAAATAAGGTGGTGAGTTGGGAATGAGGAGAAAAAGAAGAAAATTATGTACCAGTTCAAGAAAAAGAAAAAGATGCCTTAGATTATCAATAAAAGCAAAATGAAGTGCAAAAATGAGGCAAAAGCTTAAAAATGAGAAGAAAATACTCGGAATAGCTTGAATGTGGAAAAATAAAGAATAAGGTGAAAATATTAGAGTTGGTAAGGTAAAAGTTATGAAAAACGTAGTTCGAAGATGGCTTTTAATAACTATTTTTCCAAAATTCCACACTAAAACCCCCTGAACCTATATTACAAGCCTAAAAAGTCCTAATATGATCCTGGTCCAGTTGCTTGAAAAACTGAGTCACGAGTATAGGGGCAAGCATATGGTATTAGTCATTGTGCACGAATATCTTTTGTGAGAGTGAGTGTGTTTGCACAGTCCCAAAAATAAATTTGAAATCATCATTGAGTGTCAAAAATGAGACTTCTTTCTGTGAGGGCACTTGCATTGCATTGTTAGCATTTGACTTGTTCTGTGATTGTGGACTATTGATATTCCCTTGCTAGTCATAGTTGTATTGTCAAATGCACTAGTGTGGTTTGGTTTGATAAATAACTATCTGATCTGGTTTTGAAAAGTTGGTGTGGGTACCTAAATTTGAATTGTATTTGATGTATGCCATTGGGCTGAGGTTTGTGTGTTGTTATATTAGCTATATAGATTGAGTCGATGCTTGAGGAAAAGCAACAGTTTTAAGTTGAGGGTGTTGATATGCTATCCAAGTTCAACATATTTGATGCTTACAACTTAGGATTTTGTGTGTTCTCAATGCGACATTTATGGTTTTTATGTGTTTTTGGTGTTTAGATTGCAGAAAAGAAGGTTGGCATTATTTTTTGTAAAAATTGCAAATTCTTCTTGTTTTTGAAGATTTACAGGACTCCCTACAAGTCTTAGAGGATTCTATGGGTCGTAGAGTAGGTTTCATTGAGATTTGTAGTGAAGTTTGTTGATTTGATGCTTAGCCACACGAGACCTCTTTACGAGTCATAGATGACTCAATGAGTCGTATAGAGTGGTGTCATGGAAAATTCCAGTTAGATCCAGTGAAGGACCAGTTTATGTAGTGGAAGTTTATGAAAGCACCGTACGAGTCACAAATTAGGCTACGACTCATAAAGTGGATCCATAGCAGTGAAGTCCAAGATTTCAAGAGCTGAACATGAGACCCGATTACGACTTGGAAGTCAGTTTACGAGTCATAAAGGCCTGTCGTATAAAGTCACCAACCAATTTTTCTAATTCTTTAGGACTTGTTTGTAAATAATATAAATTATAATTTTTAGGGTCATTATCCAGAGAGTACATTAGAGAGGACGTTATTAGAGAATATATTTAGGGTTTTATACTTGGAGACAAAATATTGGAGAGGAGAATACACTTGTGGATTCATTATATCTTTTAATCTTGTGATTCTCATTACAATTTGGGTTTGCTTGTTCTTCAATCCAATCAGGTAATGATTAATTATGTTTTCTCATTTCATGATTTCTTTATCTATCCATAGCATGAGTAGCTAAATAAGCAACTTGGGGTTGTGGGAACCATGAAGATCTAACCAAATAAACCCGGATAATTTGCAATTCTTGGAATGACTATTTACATGTATTAATCAATTCTCTGTGGTTTGAATGCTTTCTAGTGGTGTCCAACATTAGAACTTGTCTAGTGCTACATTTTGTATCTAGGTGGTAATGAATAGGAAAAGAGATTTGTTAACAGTATTCGGTGATGTTTTCTCATCTAATCAACCGAACGAGACTGGGGAGGTTGACTAGGACTTTTGGTAATGGTTAGTATCACAGACTATGGAGATGGGTAAAGTTACATAGTGAAATTCTCCTCTCATCTTTGATTAAAGGGCTTCATGAACTTAAATTAGTGTCTTACATGCTATACTCTAGTCGAGAATTGGGTTATCTGGGGATATTGAGTTGGTGAATCATGGGAAACACAATTCTCAAGTTGCTCTCCATTATTGATTGCCTCTTGTTTTAGTTAGTTTAGTTTAATTTCTTATCAATCATTGCAACCACCTTTTTTGGGGAATTGAGTTAGTTAATACTTGAATTGTTTATTAGTAAATCAATTTTGAAGCCTCTGTATTTTCTGTGGAATTCGACCCTAACCTTGGTTAGGTTTTATATTTGATAATAACTACTTTATACTTCAAAAAAGAGGTGTAACTTGGGCATGATACCACGTTATGGTTAAAGCGCCTGGATCTTCTCGCTTCTGGACCAAGGACCCTGTAGCAATAGCACTACAATGTTGAAGCTCATAAGAGTGTTCCTGACTCACAGTGTGCTTTTTAGTGACCAAGTCCTTTATGTACTAGCATAACCTGACATATTCTGTAATGCCTCAATGAGAGGATATTGATGGAGAGTTGTTTAAGAATAGAGAGAAAGTGCTTGAATTTTCCTTCCTCCTCCCTCTTTTTGATCGTTAAGGGAATGGAGGAGGAGGCCTAGGAATGGGCTTCAACTTCAATGGCGCATCACAAGCTTTACTCACCCCATCCTTGCCATGATTATCTCCTATCTCCGTATCCTTGGCCGCATCCATCTCCTCTCGAACATCTTCCTCATCAACTGGCATGGGAGGATCAATGGTGCTCTTTCCAACTTGAGTAGCAATCACTATACATTGACCTTTGTTATTGGGATTTTGAACACTATTGCTAGGAAAGGTACCCTTCTGATGCTGATTTAACAAGTCGAAACTTGACTAAACTGTTGCTCAAGCTGTTTGATAGCTACAGAGTGAGACTCAATTTTCTGATTAATGCTCGAAATGTTAGATTTCATGACCTTAGAGTCTCATCCTTTGTCTAAGCTTTCTTCAACAGGTGGTCAAACATCTCCTCAATTCTGGAACTGCTTGCACCTGTATCGCGGTTATGTGGTGGCACATAAGGACTATTTCTAAAGCCTTCTCTGCGACCCCAATCTGCATCTCTCTCTAGACCCCTGTTCTTATCATCGTATCCTCCGCAATTGTCCCTATAAGCTCCATCTCTATTGAAGTTCTAACCTTGGTTCCCTTGACCTTGGTGCCAATATTCCTGATTGGACCCTTGGGCATTAGTCCAGAAACCCCCATTGGATCAGCGACAAAATACACATCCCCATTATAATACGGCTAATCATACACGGGTGCACGTGGAGGTTGATGAACCACTGCATTTACTCGCTCTTGGTTTTGCTTCATCATCACCTCCATAGCAGTGCAAATCTTGACAAGTTGTTGCATGATCTCTTCATTGATCTTTGCTTGCTCTAGAACACTAACAATGCATAAAGTTTTGGTGGATGCTTTGTCTCTCTGGCCCCATGCATGATTATTCTTGACCACTCTTTCCATTCGCTCTGCGATCCTTATAAATGGCTGGTCCAAGAACATGCCCCCCGTGATAGTGTTAGGACAAGCCTTACTGTTCTCATAAAGGGCACTGTAGAAGATCTCTACCAAGGCATTACTAACCATCTTGTGGTCAAGATGCTCCTCACACATTTGGTAAACCAATTCCCAGTAGTATTAATCGGATCACAAAGAAGTTGCTCAAAGTTGTTGATCTGGTCCTTCAACTAGAGCTTCTTTGATCTAGTGAAGTACGTCTCCAAAAAGGCCTTCGTCAAGTCTTCCTAACTAGTGATCGAACTTTGTAGGAGCTAAGATAGCCACAATGCTACATTACCTGTATGAAACAATGGGATGACACGAAGTTCCACAACATCTATATACAGATTTAGTGTTCCCATCACACTCTTGCAGACAAATGCTACATTGTGTAGATGGCTATGAGGATCCTCCGATGGTAAGCCCCCAAATGTCCCACGATTCTTCAACATCTGAAGTAACCCACTCGAGACAATGAACTTTGTGTCTGCCAGTAGTGTTAGAAACACAATAGCTCCAGTCACCTCCATAGCCATAGGATTTATCCTGTATTGATTCAACTAGTAAGCATTGGCATTCGTGGGGCTGTGGATCGATGTCCTCAAAAAGAGGTGGGTTCTCATTATCAGCATCCTCAGTGTTGTTCCTATTAAGAGCTGCATTGGCCATATTTTTAGTGTTGTCTTAGGCCATTCTCCTTAACATTTGGTGGATCTTGTGGCCAAACAGAGTTAAGGGATTGTCTTGACTACGGGTATTGGGCATACACTACACTTACACCTTGAAAAACAGCAAAAATAACAAACAAAAGTAAAATATGAGAAATAAGGATTAACACCCGAATTACTATAAATAACTAATTCTATTTGTATTCCCTGGCAACTGTGCCATAATTTTTATGTCGCCCAAGTTACACCTCTTTTATAGGATAACGTGGTCGATGTCAAAAAATAGAACCTAACAAAGGTTAGGGTCGAACCCACAACGAACGTAGACTCAAGAGAATTCGAGTAGTTAACCAACTTACTTCCCCGGGGGGGGGGGGGGGGGTCCGCAATAAACGATGGAAAAAAAAACTAAACCAACTAAAACAAGGAGGAAAACAAAAGGGGAAGAAGCTAGGGGATTGTGTTCCCCAGATTTCC
>JAPFFP010097702.1:0-16215 GCA_026153255.1 Solanum medicagineum | reverse complement strand
AAGAGGGTGAGGCCCCAACCCCCAACGAACGGAGCCCAAAGGCAATCATATAAGTTCACCAATTTCCTCCCCCGGGGGGGGGGGGGAAGTCTGCAATAATCGATGGAAAATAAAACTAAACTAACTAACACAAGAGAGAAATCAATATGGAGAGAAGCTAGGGTATTGTGTTCCCCAGTATTCCCCATCTCAGTATCACCGAATAAGCTAACTCTCTGCTAGCAAATAGCATGCAGAATGGTAAGTCATGTTCACCAAGCCCTTTGATCAAATGTGAGAGGTGAATAGTCAAGCCTATTCTGATACCATTATGGGGGGCATGTTCTTAGATCTACAATTTGTAAGGATCAGTGAAAGGGTGGAGAGAGTGGTCAAGACTAATCATGCATGGTGGCAAAGAGACAGAGCATCCACCAAAAGTTTGTGCCGTGTAAGTTTGGTTCAGAGCAAGCTAACATAAATTAAGAGATTATGCAAATCCATATAGTTATGGAGGTGATGAAGAAGCAGAATCAGGAATGTGTCAATATAGTTGCTCATCAACCTCCGCAAGCACCCATGTATGATGATCCCTATTATAAGGAGGACATTTATTTCATTGTTGAATCAGATGGGGGGTTTTCAGACCATCGTCCAAGAGTCCAATCGGGACTATAGGCACAAACGTCAAGGAAACCAAGATTGGAATATTCATCGAGATAGAGCTTTCAGAGACAACCAGAGAGGGTACATTGACAAGAATTAGAGCCAAGACAGAGATGCAGATTGGGGCCGTAGAGATGGTCACATAAATGGTCCTTGTATACCACCACACTATCGAGACTTTAGTACTAGTAATTCCAAAACATGAGAAGATGTTTTACTGCCCGTTGATGAAAACTGACACAGGATGAGACTCTAAGGGATATGAAAGTTAAGATCTCAAGTATAAATCAAAAAATTGAGTCTCATTCTACTACCATCAAATAGCTTAAGCAACAGTTTGGTCAAGTGTCAACTCAACTTAATCAGCATTAGAGGGGTAAAAAACCTAGCAACATAATTCAGAACCCCAACAATGAAGGGCAGTGCATAGCAGTTACTACTCGAGGTGGCAATAGTACCATTGATCCTCCCATGCTGGTAGATAAGGATGATAATCGAGAGAAGATAGTTAAGGTATAAGATGTGGATACAGGGGATGATCGTGGCAAGGATAGGGTGAGTGATGCTGATAAACTTTGATAGTGATGGCATCTCAGATTATAAGGAGATGATGAATGATTTGGGGGGATCCTACTCACCCAGTAGCCTAACTATGTTAGAGCTGGAGTTACAAAATCTAGAGTCACCACCAACTAAGCCATCCATAGAAAAACCACTAGTGCTAGAGTTGAAAGCTCTTCCAGCACATCTGAGATATGCATTTTTTGGTGCCAACAACACCTTGCCAGTCATAGTTGTTGCTACCTAAATGATCAGCAGGTGAATGCCCTTGTCATGGTACCTAAACAGTTCAAGAAGTCCATTGGGTGGACAATTGTAGATACCATTGGAATCCTTACGGAATATTACACATAAAATCCAGTTGGTCAAGGAATACAAGTTGAGTATTGTGCATCAAAGGTTTTGCAACTCCCTATAAAAGAGGTCATGTGCAAAGAAATCATAAAGTGGTTAGATGCAGGATTGATCTACCCGATCACTGATAGCGAATAGTTAATGCTGATTCAGTGTGTTCGAAGAAGGGGGTATCACTGTGGATCCAAATGCCAATAATGAGTTGATCCTTATACGACCAGCCACTGCATGGAGTGTGTGCATGGACTGCAAGAAGCTTAATTCATCAATAGAAAAGCACAACTTCCTTATGCCATTCATTGATCATATGCTAGACCGACTAACTGGAAAAGGCTGGTACTATTTTCTTGTAGGTATTCAGGCTACAATCAGATCACCATTACTCCAGAAGATCAGGAGAATATGTTGTTTACATGCCCTTATGGCACCTTCCCATTCAAGAGGATATGATTCAAGATATGTAATGCCTCAATAACATTCAAAAGATGGATGATGTCCATCTTCTGAGACATGGTGGAGGACACTATCGATGTTTCCATGGATGACTTAAGTGTGGTTGGGGACTCATTTGAGGACTGCTGGAAACACTTGCATATTGTACTAAGAAGATATGAGGAATGCCATCCAGTACTGAATTGGGAAAAGTGTCACTTTATGGTAAAGGAGGGCATTGTGTTAGAGTGCAGAATCCCCATCAAAGGAATCAAGGTTGATAGAGCTAAAGTGGAAGTGATCGAGAAGCTTTCACCATCCATCTCCCTGAAAGGTGTGAGGAGCTTCCTATAACATGCAGAGTTCTACCAGTAGTTCATACAAGACTTCTCTAAAATTGCACATCCATTTTGCATGTTTCTTGCGAAATATTCTATGTTCGTTTTTGATGATGTATTCCTCAAAGCCTTTGAAGGATTGAAGCAGAAGCTGATTTCAGCCCCTCTCATTGTAGCTACGGACTGGTCAGAGCCCTTTGAAATCAAGTGTGATGCAAGTGGAGTTGCGCTAGGTGTAATATTAGGATAGTACCAAGAGAAGATATTACATCCCATATACTATGCTAGCTCAAACGCCCCAAAAATGCCCAAAAATATGCGTCAGAAATGGCCATAATTATAATTTCCATATATGTCAAATTTCGTGCATGATATCAAAAATCTGACTTATATTTTGACTAAGGGCAAAATTGAGTGGAAAATGGGTATAACCCGAATTTTAGAAGATTCATAGCGAAAAATGAACTTTGCCAACTTTTAAATTCCAGTGAGAGTCCGCGACGCCAAAACCATCGTGTACCTGTGTATTTTGTTGCCACTTTTTCCTGTTTTGGTTCAAGGTCTTGGGGTCTTGGTTCTGAGTTCTTATGCGTAAAACACCTCTACTTAGTTATTTTTCAACCTCATATCATTCAAGACATTCCCCAAAACCTTCTCTAACACTTAGCCAAATATTTCACCCAAATTCAAGCGCCCCAAACTTATCTACGGAGTTCAAGAAATTCATTCAAACTTCAAGTTCTCATTGAAATCTTCATCAAGGGAATCCCCAAATTTGAGGTATGTGACAACCATTGAGTCCTTTCACTCATCGTGTACAAACTTGCTTTTTAAGTAAATTGCATGTTTTCAAGTTGATCTTTCTATGGGTATCTCTTATTATGAATTTAACTATGAACTATGTTGGGGTTTCATAAACTGTTGATTGTTTAAGCATGTTTTGAGCTATGAATCTATAATCTATTATGAGATTTGATGAAGGGTTTTAATGTATCCTGCATGAGAGTGTTACCAAGTGTTGATGTCACGACCCTGACTTAGGGCCTAGACGTTACACAACGAATAGGGAACCCGAAGGGACCTTAAAAAAGCCTTTTAACATATCATTACACAACCTTGGTCGCGGAAGCAATTAAACAAGCATAAGAGAATAGAAATAGGATAAGGGGCTAAGACAAGTATTTCATATCATAAAACATCAAAAGAGCAAAAGAGAGTAAAGCTCAAGCATAATTACATAACTTGTCCAACAACACCTCTAAACTTAGAATTGAATGGGGGCCAAGACAACATTCCGGGATCACCCTTATAGTCAAAAGCATATAAATAGTTAGTGAATGTCTTTACATAGTATAAGAACAAGAGATATTGTCCCTGGAGTCTCGAACGCGGACAAGGATCCAATGAATTCGAAAGAATTAAGGACTCACCAAACTTTCTTTGAGAAGATAGTACTAGCCACGGGGAAGATGAGGATGAGGAGCTCCGATTCCTACATGGCAATATCATGTAGGAATAGAGTAAGTGTTAGTATATTTGAATGTACTAAGTATGTAGGATTCAATGCAACAATAGGTAGGCATCACAATCAAAACACATAATCGTAAGCAAGAGATAGTATATAAGCAACTTGGCATGCATGATTAATGCTTGAAGTAAAACATCCTTGTTTAGAAACATAGTACATGTGTAGGAAGAGACCATAATCATAGACCACGGCACTTAGTACTTGGAATCCAAGGTAAACCATCCCACTGAGGTGTTTGAGGTATCAACCCCTCAACTTGGTTAATGGGTTTTTACCACCTCCCATCAAGGTGTTTGAGGTACCAACCCTTCAACTTGGTTAATGGTTTTGCCACCTCCAATCAAGGTGTTTAAAGTACCAACCCCTCAACTTGGTTAATGGGCTTTTACCACCTCGCATCAAGGTGTTTGAGGTACCAACCCCTCAACTTGGTAAATGGGTCTACCACCTCCCATCAAGGTGTTAGGTATCAACCCCTCAACTTGGTTATGGTCAACTCTCAACACCGTAGATACATATCATGAAATCATCACATAAATACCATCCTTTAATCATCATAAAGTCATTAACTCATAGCATTAGGTCTTCAACAACTCAAGATACATTAAGTGGACATTTTATCAAACACTTGGTGGGTATGCAATGCTAGTATAAAACCATGCAATTCTAGAGTAAAATCATGCAAGTAAACTTGTAGTAAATTAACCCACTAAAACTAGGTAATCCCATCATGAAAACATCAAAACCTTTCCTCAAATCTCAAGATAGATCCAAGATTCATAGTTCAAAATATGCTCAAACAGTCACACTTTTATGAAACCCCAACATAGTTCATAGTTAAATTTATAGTAAAGAAGACCCATAAGTAAATCAACTTAGAAATATGAAATTTATGTAAAAAGGAAGTTTGGATACAATGGGGGAAAGGACCTTATTGTTGAAACACACATATCTTAGCTTTGGAGAATTCTTTGATGAAGATTGGAATGGAGACTTGAAGCTTGAGTGATTTCCTTAAGATCCGAAATGAGATTTGGCACTTGAATTTTGAGTGAAATATTTGTCTAAGTGTTTTAGAGAGTATTGGGGAATCTCTTGTATGATATAAAGATGAAATATGGCTAAGTATAGGTATTTTTACGCATAGGAATGTTTAGGCCCAAGAACCCAAAGCCTTGGACCGAGATAAGAAAAATTGGCAACAAAATACACTGGTCCGCGTCTGGTCCACAATGTAGATCTAATGTAGAATACAGATTTTTACAGCTCCGAGACAGGTGCGTATTGCGGAGCTCTCGCAGATAGCTCCTGTAATTTTAAAATTTGTGAAAATGAACTTTTTCTACGAGTCTTCTAAAATTCAGGTTATACTCATTCCCTACTCAATTTTGCCCCTAAATAAGAATATGAATTCGGATTTTTGATATCACACATGGATTTTGAGATATATGTAAATTACTATTATGGGCACTTCCGAGGCACATTTTCGGACACTTTTTGGGTTCGTTTCAATATCTCCCCCTTGGGAGCATTCATCCCCGAATATCAAAGAAACATACATAAAATGGATAAACATGAAGAGACCAGCCCCAACAAGAATGCAACAATGCACTTAAATGTCATTTTCAAAAATCTCGACATAAGTGTCAAAATCACCATGAACTTGTTAACATCAACATGAATGCATGCAAATGACATAAGGGCTGATACATATGACTTGAAATCACATAAAAGACTTGGGATTAGTACCTTAGGCTTGAGTAGAATGGAAAAGATTGGGGTATTGCTTTTGCATGCCCGCTTTGGCCTCCCATGTAGCACTTTCGACTTGTTGATTCCTCCAAAGGACCTTAACAGAAGCCACATCCTTTTTCCTTGACCTCTTTACTTGTCTATCCAAGATCTATTTTAGGACCTCTTCATAAGTCAAGTTGTCTTCAACAACATCTAAAACATCCAATAGGACAATAGCATTCGAGTCACCCACACATTTTCTCAACATAAACACATGAAAGATCGGATAAAGCAAGTCCATTTCACTAGGCAACTCCAAATCGTTGGCACTTTACCAATCTTCCTCAACACTATATAAGGATCCACAAATCGTGGACTCAATTGACCCTTTTTACTAAAATGTACCACACCGTTCATGGGTGAGACCTTCAAACAGACCCAATCACCAACCTTAAATTCAAGCTCTCTTCTCCTCACATCGGCATAGGACTTTTGATGACTTTGGGCCATTTTCATCCTCTCCTTAATCAACTTTACCTTATCGATAGCCTCCATAACCAGATCGGGACCCTACAATACCATTTCCCCTACCAAAACCACCCAATCGGGGACCTACAACGTCTACCATAGAGAGCCTCAAAAAGAGCCATACCAATGCTAGAATGATAGCTATTGTTGTAAGAAAACTCAATCACTGGAAGACGATTATCCTAACAACCCTTAAACTCCAATGCATAAGCTCTATGCATATCTTCAAAAGTTTGGATAGTTATTTCGGCTTGGTCGTCCATTTTAGGGTGGAAGGACGTACTAAGCCTTACTTTGGTACAAAGACCTCTTTATGAGGACCTCCAAATGTGAGAAGTGAATTGAGCATCATGATCCGACATGATAGAAAAAGGCACCCTAGGCAATCCAACCAACTCATGAATGTAGTTTAACTTAGCATAGTTTTTGGCACAACTCAAATAGAATCAAAACCCTTTCTTGTCTTATGCAACCCAACTACAAATCCATGTTAATTTCGTCCCACTTCCAAGTGGGATTCTCTAAATCTTGGGTTAGGACACCCGACCTTTGATGCTCGGCTTTGACTTGTGGAAACTATGACAACCGAACACAAATTTGGCAATGTCTTTCTTCATACCTCCCAACGAAAATACATCCCTCAAATCTCTATACATCTTGGTAGAACTGGGGTCAATAGAATAGGAAGAATTATGAGCCTCATCAGGAATCTTCTCTCTTACACCATCCACAGTAGGTACACACAATCTACCTTGGTACCTAAAGGCACCATCTCCCCCTTGGGAGAAAACCTCCACCTTGCCATCTCTCACCAAGGCCTTCAAGTCTAACAAGGAGGGTTCAAGATCTTGCCTTGCCTTCACCTCCTCAATCAATGAGCATTTAGAACCATCATCCACCACTACCCCACCATTAACAACCTCCTCCAACCTAGCTCCCACCCTAGCCAACCGATGAACCTCTCTAGCCACCTTTTTGCCTCCATCATCAACATGAGATAGGCTACCCATAGTTACCCTACTGAAAGAAACCGCCACAACATTAGCCTTACCAGGATGATAATACACACTCATATCATAATCCTTAAGTAGCTCTATCCATCTTCGTTGTCTCAAGTTGAGATCTTTTTAAGTGAACACATATTGGAGGCTTTTATGATCGGTGAACACATCAACATCCACCCTATACAAATAATGATGCCAAATTTTCAAAGCAAAAACCACGATAGCCAATTCAAGATAATGGGTAGGATAATTCTTTACATGAACCTTAAGTTATCTAGAGGCATAAGCTATCACCTTATCATTTCGCATCAATATACACCCCAAACCAATTTGTGAGGCATCACAATACACAACAAACCCTTCCGGTTGAGACAAGATAGGAGAGGAAGCAAGTTATCCTTCAAGGTTTGGAAACCCTTTTCACATTCATCAGTCCACACAAACTTAACTTTCTTTTGGGTCAACTTAGCCATGGGAGAAGCAATAGAAGATAACCCATTCATAAACCACCGATAGTAATCTTCTAGGCCCAAGGGGCTTCCAATGTCCGATGGAGTCAAAGGTCTAGGACAATTTCTAATGACCTCAGTCTTCTTAGGATCCACCTTTATACCATCACCCGACACCATATCACCTAGAAAGGCAACCTCTTTCAACAAAAACTCACATTTTTCATACTTAGCATACAACTTTTCTTCCCTCAATCTTTGCAATAGTACCCTCAAATAACTCACGTGCTCCTCCTCGCCAAAAGAGTAGATCAAGATATCATTAATGAAAACCACAGCAAACAAATCAAGGTAGGGTTTGAAGACCCTATTTGTAAGATCCATGAATATATCAGGTGCATTGTTCAATCCAAAAGACATAACCACAAATTCACAATGCCTATATCTAATCTGCAAGGCTGTCTTTGGAATATCACCCTCCCTCACCTTCACTTGATGATACCGGGACCGAAGATCAATCTTAGAGAAGTGACTAGCCCCTTGAAGTTGGTCAAGAAAATCATGAATTCTTGGTAGAGGGTATTTATTCTTTATGGTGACCCTATTAAGTTTGTCACGACCCAAACCTAGGGCCTAGATTTGACCATCGAATAAGGAACCTGAAGGAACCCCAAATAAGCCTCATAGCATATCATACATATCCTTGGTCGCGGAAGCAATTAAAATGCCAATAAGAGACAACATAAAAAGGGGAAATTGGGACAAAGGGAGCGAGAGAGAAAGAGGAAGTAATACTTAAATATCATAGATGAGTCAAAGCTTAAGTAGTACAGAACTTGTCCAACAACACCTCCAAACATAGATACTTAGCATGAGCCAAGATAAGTAACCGGGCTCACCCTCATAATCAAAGAAGCGATATAGAAGAGAGTATCAATACATAGCATAAAAATATAGACCAACATCCCCGAAACGGAGGACTCACCAACTAGCTTGAGAGACAATCGAACTAGCCACGTGGAGGAGGAGGACGGCCAAATGAAGCTCCGGTTCCTACATGGTGATATCATGCAGGCGTAGAGTATACGTTAGTACTTTTGAATGTACTAAGTATATAGGAAGAAATGCAATAAAAGATAGGTAACATAGTAAAAGCATAACCATAATCGATAGATAGCATAATAGCAATATGTCATGTATGTATGATTCTTCAAGTAAAGCATGCTTAGATAGAACACTAGGAAATGGAATCCTAAAATGGCGCCTTATTTTCTTTTTATTCTTGCTCGAGCTGGATGATTATTATGTAGATAAGAAGAAACCATCATCATATACCAAGCAACTAGTACTCGGGAATCCAAGGCTTAACACCCTCTTGGTAGTGATCGAACTTACCCACAAACACGGTTAATGGACTTAACACCCTCCATCAAATTGGTCAAGGTACCAACCCCTCAACAAGGTTAATGGACTTAACACCCTCCGGCAAAATGGTCCAGGTACCAACCCCTTAACAAGGTTGATGGATTTAATACGCTCTATCAAAATGCTCAAAGTACCAACCCCTTAACAAGGTTAATGGACTTAACACCCTCCATTAAAGTGGTCAAGGTACAAACCTCTCAACAAGACTTAACACCCTCCATCAAAGTGGTCAAGGTATAAGGTTAACGGACTTAACACCCTCCATTAAAGTGGTCAAGGTACAAGCCCCTCAACAAAGTTAATGGACTTAACACCCTTCATTAAAGTGGTCAAGGTACCAACCTCCTAACAAATTTAATGGACTTAACACCCTCCATCAAAGTGGTCAAGGTACCAACCCCCCAACAAGGTTAATAGACTCAACACCCTCCATCAAAGTGGTCAAGGAACAAACCCCTTAACAAGGTTATGGTCAATATGTAACACTATAGAAGCTTATCATGAAATTAATACATATACTACATACTTTCATCATTGTAAAGTCATGTATCTCATATGCCAAGCTTTACGCCTTCAACAACTCAAGGATCATAAATCGGACATTTTAGTAAACAATTGGCGGGTGTGTAGTGTTAGTGTAAACTATGCTATTCAATAGTGAAAACATTCAAGTAAATCCAATGTAAAACCACCAATCAATACTTGGCAGCACTCTCAAGCAATATACATCAAGACCCTTCATCAAATCTAACAATAGACCTTAGATCCATAGATCAAAACATGCTAAAACAATCACAATTTCATACACCCCAACATAGTGTGTAGTGAAGTGAATAATAATTAAGACCTATGAGTAAATCAACTTTAAATCATGCAATTTAAGGTAAAAAGGAAGCTTGGGTATCATGGGTGAAAGGAACCCATGAAAGAAATCTACACCTTTGCTTTTCGATAATCCTTAAAGAAGATTGGAGATGGAGACTTCAAGATTGAGAAAAAATCCTTACATCCAGATGAGTTTTGAGACTTGAATTTAGGAGATGAAATATTGTCTAAGTGTTTGGGAGAGTATTTGGCAATGTCTTGGATGATATGAGGATGAAATATGACTATGTATAGGTATTCGCACATATGGGAGGGCTTGGGCCCAAGACCCAAATGCCTTGGAATGGACAACAAAAACTGGAGAAAAATAACATAAGGGCGTGTCGCGCCACGAACGCGCACTACACACTAGAATTTGACACTTTAAAACTTCAGATTTTGCTATAGTTGCTCTAAAATTCGAGTTAGACACATTTCCTACTCATTTTTCCCCCTAAATAAGAATATGAATTCGGATTTTTGAAATAATGCACAGAGTTTTAGATATATGGAAATTACGATTTGGGCACATTCGAGGCACAATTTCAGGCACTTTTCGGGGTCTTTTCAATATCTCCCCTTGGAAAAATTTGTCCCCAAATGTAAAAGAAACATACATGAGAGACATAAACAGGATAATTCCAGCCCCCAGAAGAATGTAACAATGCACTTAAACATCATTTTAAAAATCTTAACATAAGTGAAAAATTGTCATGAACTTGTCAATTTAAACATGAATTCATGTAATGACAAAAGGGCTAAACTTAAGACATGAAATCATATGAATGTATCCGTTGCTATCTTAGGCTTGAATAGAGTGAAGAGTACGAACAACACTTTTTCGTGTCCACTTTGGCTCCCCGAAAGACACTCTCAACTTGACGATCCTTCCAATTAACCTTGACGAACACTACATCCTCACAAATCAACCCTTACATCCACCCCACATATCCACCTAAACTCCTCATAAGTCAACACATCGTCCATAACGTCCACGACCTCAAGAGACCTATAACACTTGAATAACCAACACACCTCCTCAACCCAAAAGCATGAAGAACCGAACCACCCATAACTATAACACTAGGAATTTCCAATCTTTAAGCAACCTTACCAATCCTCCTCTACACTCTATAAGGACTCACAACCCTAAACTCATTTGTCAGCCTTAATCACACATAGCCCACTTGGTACCATAGATCACCATCTCCCCCTTAAGAGATAACCTCCACCTTACACTCTTTCACCCAACATCTCCAACTCTCATAAGGTAGAATCAAGGCTTTGCTTAAAATAAACCTCTCCAACCAAAGAAGATTTGGAACTATCAAGAATACTACACAAAACCATACACAACTTTCTCCAACCTAACCACCAATCTAGCCAAACGATGGACCCCTCAAGTCACTCCTTTCCACCATCATCAACACATGTTAGTCTACTTAGAGCACCGACTACAATATTAGCCTTATTGGAAAATAATGCACACTCATATCATAACCCCTAAGGAGTTCTAACCACTTTCTTGTTATCCTCAACTCACACCTACCATATTTAGCAACAACCTCTAGTCTCTCAACACTTGCATCACTACCCCCATACGGTTCACAAACTCTAAATAAATCAATGTGCCACCACTAGAGGCCACCACAAACATGTCAAGGTAGGGTTTTAAGACCCTATTCATGAAATCCACAAACCTAGCTGGTGGATAAGTCAACCAAACAACTCCAACAAAACTCAATATGCTCACCACTAATCCAAAAAGACACTTAGGGATATCACCTATCCTCATCATCACTTGGGGACAAAACCCTAACCAAAGATCAAGCTTAGAGAAGTGACTAACCCATTATAGTTGACCAAATAAATAAACCATCCTTAATCATCATATAACAACCTTACGGGTCCTACACTCATTGGAAGACCTCCGATCCAACAAACTAAGTCAAACCAAAATCACAAGACAAGGCCCTATGCAATAGGAACATGAACAACCCCTAAACCAATCAAGCAATAATAGACTCACATTACCATATCCTACTAGTAACAAAAGGAACAATGAAAAGAAAGTAACCCCCAGGATCATCAAAGCATGCATAACAACATCAAGAACAGCCTTTAACATATCGATGGCATTAACGGGCACCTCTTCCCCTCCTTTCCTTCCTTGTAAAGCATAGAACCGATTACGTCTTGGAGCATCCCCTTGATCAATATCTCCACCTCTATCCTTTTTGGGCCTATGAGGACAATCTATTTTCTTGTGACCCTCCTCTCCACAACCATAACAAGCATTGGTTTTCTTTAAGCATGGCCCATCGTGGTGCCTACCACACTTTGGGCACTTATCATAAAGTACCATACTACCACTACCTTTAAAGCTTTGGAACTTTCCTTCACCACAGCCCCTCTTAGCCTCCTTACCTCTCCTCTTCCTTAACTTTTCCTCCTCCATTTTCTCAGCATAGGTCACTAAGCAGCCCAAATCTATGTCACTGATCAACATAGAGGATCGAAACTCCTCAATCACCAAGTCGAAAACACCCATCATGAATTTACTCATCCTAGATATTGGGTCGGCCACTAATTGGGGAGCATACTTTGAAAGTTCATTAAACTTGAGAGCATACTGCCTCACACTCAAGGAACCTTTTTTTAAATTCATGAAAATTCTACCATCTTATCCTCCCTAAGCTCAAGTCGGAAGAACCAATTAAGAAAAGTCGCCATGAACTCCTCCCACAGAACCATATTGTCAACCCCCTTCTCTTCCTTCCATTAATTAAACCATATGTGTGCAACCTCCTTGAGTTGGTAGGCCACCAACTCCGCCTTTTCCTCCAACCTAAAACCCATGATGGCCAACACCTTATAGACCTCATCAATGAACTCTTGTGGGTCCTCATCTACCTTTGACCCATAGGACACCGGCGGATTCATCCTCATAAAGTCTCTCACCTGCGATGCCGGAGCAGGAGCATAAGGGGCTTGGGCTCGTTTGTTGGCTTGGTTGGCCACAACTTGTGCAAGTAAGGTGAGAGTATCCTGGATTTCTTCATCAATCGGTCCCGCATCTTGAGGAGCTAGAGGAGCTAATTGCTCCTCGGGAGTGCGGGCTCTTCTTCCTCTTGTGTTAGGCATGATCTAGCATATCAACCAAAAATCATCAAGGGGAAAAACTTACTTTAACTCTATAGCACGACTTAGAACATGAAGAGGGGAAATATTTCCTAAATGTCTCATAGCTTCTCACTCATAGTTGTGGCGAATAACACAACCATGAATAAGACTCTAATCGACGCGGGGTGTTGGACTCCGAGGATCTAAAAACCTAGTGCTTTGGTACCATCTTTGCCACAACCCAAGCCTAGGGCCTAGACGTGACTGGCAAATGGGAAACTTAAAGGAATCCCACACAGGCCTCATAGCATATCATTAAGCATCATTGGTCGCAAAAGCAATTAAAATGCCAATAAGAGACAACATAAACAAGGGGAAATTGGGACTAAGGAAGCGAGAGAGAAAGAGGAAGTAATACTTAAATGTCATAGATGAGTCAAAGCTCAAGCATAATATACAACTTATCCAACAACACCTCTAAACGTAGATACCTAGCAAGGGCCAAAACAAGTAATCGGGCTCACCATCATAATTAAAGTAGAAATACAGAAGAGAGTATCAACACATAGCATAAGAAATATAGGTGAACGTCCTCGGAATGGAGGACTCACCAACTAGCTTGAGAGGTAATTGAACTAGCCACATGGAGGAGGAAGATGACTAAATGAAGCTCTGGTTCCTACATGGTGACATCATGTTGGCATAGAGTATGTGTTAGTAAGTTTGAATGTACTAAGTATGTAGGATGCAATGCAACAAGAAATAGGTAATGTAGGCAAAGTGCATAAGCATAATTAATAGATAGCATAGTAACAATATGTCATGTATGAATGATGCTTGAAGTAAAACATGCTTAGATAGAACATATTATGTAGATAAGAATAGACCTTCATCATAGACCAAGCAACTAATACTCGAGATCCAAGGCTTAACATCCCATTGGTAGTGATCGAGTTACCAACCCCTCAACACGGTTAATGGACTTAACACCCTCCATCAATGTAATTAAGGTATCAACACCTACACAAGGTTAATGGACATAACACCCTCCATCAAATTGGTCAAGGTACCAACCCCTCAGTAAGGTTAATGGACTTAACACCCTCCATCAAAGTGGTCAAGGTACCAACTCTTCAACAAGGTTAATGGACTTAACATCCTCCATTAAAGTGGTCAAGGTACCGACCCCTCAACAAGGTTAATGGACTTAATACCCTCCATCAAAGTGGTCAAGGTACCAAACCTTCAACAAGGTTAATGGACTTAACACCCTCCATTAAAGGGGTCAAGGTACCAGACCTTCAACAAGGTTAATGGACTTAACACCCTCCATCAAAGTGGTCAAGGTACCAACACTCCAACAAGGCTAATGGACTTAACACCCTCCATCAAAGTGGTGAAGGTACCAACCCCTTAACAAGGTTAATGGACTCAACAGCCTCCATCAAAGTGATCAAGGTACCAACCCCTCAAAAAGTTTATGGTTAATATGTAACACTATAGAAGCTTATCATGAAATTAACACATACACAACATACTTCCATCATCATAAAGTCATATCTCATATGCCAAGCTTTTGGTCTTCAACAACTCAAGGATCATAAACCAGACATTTTATCAAACACTTGGTGGGTGTATAGTGTTAGTGTAAAACCATACAATTCAAGAGTGAAAACATGCAACTAAATCCAATATAAAACCATAAACAATACTTGGCAACACCCTCAAGATACATAAACAAAACCCTTAATCAAATCACACAATAGATCCAAGATCCATAGCTCAAAACATGATAAAACAATCATAATTTCATAAACCCCAACATAGTGTGTAGTGAATTTCATATAATTAAGACCAATGAGTAAATCAATCTTAAAGCATGCAATTTAGGGTAAAAAGGAAGCTTGGGTATCATGGGTGAAAGGAACCCATGAAAGGAACCCACATAGCTTATCCTTTGGAGAATCTTTGAAGAAGATTGGAGATGGAGACTTGAAGCTTGAGAGGAAATCCTTAGATCTGGATGAGTTTTGAGACTTGAATTTAGGAGATGAAATATTGTCTGAGTGTTTGGGAGAGTATTTGGGAATGTCTTGGATGATGTGAGGGTGAAATATGATTAAATGTAGTTATTTTCACATATGGGAGGGCTTAGGACCAAGGCCCAAATTCCTTGTATTGAACAATAAAAACAAGACAAAAATAACATAGGGGCATGTCGCGCAACGAACGCGTACTACACATTGGAATTTGACAATTTAAAATTTTGAATTTTGCTATGGTTACTCTAAAATTTGGATTAGACCTATTATCTACTCTATTTTCCCCCCTGCACAAGAATATTAAGTCATATTTTTGAAATAACGTATGAATTTTTAGATATATGGAAATTACGATTTTGGGAACTTTCGAGGCATAATTTCAGGCACTTTTTGGGGGCGTTTCAAAGTTGTTCGTAGTCAATACACATTCAAAGGAAACCATCCTTCTTCTCCACAAACAACACCAATGCACCCCAAGGTTATTGGCTAGGCCTAATAAAACCCTTCTCCAACAAATCTTTAATTGCTTTTTCAACTCCTTCAACTCTGCCAGAGCTATACGATAAGGAGGAATAGAAATAGGTTGAGTGTCGGGAAGAAGATCTATGCAAAAATATATTTCCTTTTTGGGGGGAACACTGGGGATCTTACTAAGGAAGACATCTAGGAACTCACTAATAATTCGAACTGACTCTATGGGAAGGAAATTAGACTCCACATCCTTAACCCTCACAAGATTATAGAGACACCTCTTAGGGATCATCTTTCGGCTTTAATGAAAGATATAAACCTACCCTTGACCACCACATCATGACTTTCCTACTCAAGGACGGGTTCATTAGGGGATTGAATTTGACCCTATGGGTTCTACAATAAATAGAGGCACAGTATGCATGCAACCAATCCATCCCAAGAATGATATCAAAATCCGCCATATCAAACTCAACAAGATCACAAGACACAATTTTATGCAAGATGCAAATGGGATAATTTCTATAGACCTTTCTAGAACCAATAGATGCACCAATAGGAGTAGACACCTCATAAGACTCACACAACAATTCGGGTTCAACATGAAACATTTTGGCAACAAAAGGGGCAACAAAAGAACGAGCGGCACTCGGTTCTATTAATGCATACACATCAAAATCAAAGACTTTTAGCATACCAGTGATGACATCAGGAACC
>JAPFFP010097691.1:0-20079 GCA_026153255.1 Solanum medicagineum | reverse complement strand
CTAATAAGTGAGTGCTCCCGATGCTTCAAATGGTAAGAGGAGAGGTAGTAGGGCCAAGAGGGCCCGTGTTGAGGGTAAGTTCCAAAGTCTCAAAGATAGAGGTAATGCTAAGAGTTCAACATGTGTTTAAGCTCATAGAGGCCATGTTTGAAGGGCACCAATGCTTGTTTCGGTTGTGGTGGAGTGGGACATAAGAGGAAGAATTGCCCCCAGAAACGCAATAAGAGTAAAAGGGGTGATGAAGGAGTGACTCGTCTTAGATGCCCAAAATGTGGTAGGCAAGAAGGGGATGAGGTTCCCGATGTTCCTGACAGTATGTTGAAATTTCGTTTGGCTTTGATGTGTTTGCATTGATGGGCCCGAGTGCCACTATTTCTCCTCTGAAATGTCTACCCATCGACCTCTCACACGTGTCCTTGTCAGCCTGGGCTGAGTGACAAGTTTCTTCCCCTTGGGAAGAGCAAGATGGATAGTGGCTGTATAGAATTCCTTCACCAGCATCAGGGAGTACCGACCGAGAGACTTTGTCAACCACATATGCCCATAATGAATCATCGTGTCCTGTAGACCGAGGACACGGCTAAATCTATAAGCTATGACTTTGGGCTCCTCATAGATAGAAAAAGTTAGCTTACCTCGCTCCTTTTGCCATATGCCCTCCAAAATATATCACCTCTATGCCCTGAACAACCCACCAGTTAGTAGAGGCATCTGGTATTGATGATGATGATAGTGCAATGGAGGACTCAACATCTTCTCCTTCCTTATAGTCATCGTCAGAAAAGGACTCCTCTCAGGATGGAGTCATCTATGGCATGTTGCTCGCACTTGCATCACTACCTCCCTCTTCAGACTGGGAAGGACTAACAGCTGGACCTTGAATACCCCCAGCTCTGGCTATGGCTATGGTCTGTGGTATCACAACATTTGGGTCCGCTATGACATCGAGTATCTACAGTGACACACTGAGCTGAGGGGTCTACTCGTTACTAGAATGCTCGTCATCCGAAGGCTCATCCGTGAGCTTGCTCCTCAGAACCTCAATCTCAGCAAGTCTACCTTTTGGGGGCATAACACTTGAAACATAGACTTAAAGGTACCATTGTTAGCCCCAAGAATCAAGAAATGATATATAAAAATTATCTAAGTTCAGTTGTAGAAGGGTTCTGTAAAAGCCCATTTACAAGTCATAGTGAATACTATGAGTCATAAAGTGTTCTCATGGACCAGTGGTTCAAACCACTTTTAGTTACTGGAAAGGTCTATGAGACCAAATACGACTCGTAAATTGATTTACGAGTCATAGACTGGGTGTAGAACATTCTAGTGAGTAATTAAATCAAATAGGGGTCTACAAGACCTATCTACGAGTTGTAAAGTGATCTACAACTTATAGAAGGTCTCATATGATGGATACTCAAAAATATCAAGTTTCTAGAAATGTATGCAAGGGGCAATTACGACTCATGGATTGCTCTATGGGTTGGACTAGAAATCTCAGTCAACTGAGTTTCTAAGTCCATCACACGAACTCTAAAAGACATTTTCAACAACTAATTCTCAGCATCGAAGGAAGAACACTCACACCCATATGATTAGCACACAACAATCAATCACCTAACCATGTTTAGACAAACATAACCTATTGAAAATAATTAAGCATCAATTTTCCTATCATTTTGACTATCCCTAATTCATTCTTGCTATCCTGTACCTATGTCATTACCCACTAATTCTACAAACAACAGTAATTCAATATCATTCAATCGCACATGATGGATGATTCCATAGGCATAAACAAGTAGCATAGATATGACCAAAATGCACAGTTCAAGAATAAATTAACAATTCAACTAAGGGCAACCCAATTTCACATAACACAATTCAAATTCAACAAGGATTTCATGTTTAAAAACATACTGATCATAATCATCAACTCAATCAATTAACCAAGTAAAATTAAGGGTTTAAAATTAAACTAAGAACTTACAAGTGGAGATTAATTTGAAGAAGAGAGAGAGTTGAATGATCACAAAACCCTAGATGCTAGAAATCTCGCCGAAAAACAAGTCACGGTGGCCGAAAATTGATCGGACGTTTTAGGGGAGGGGTATATGGGTGTTTTTAGTCAATTTAGGTCAAATAGGGGTGAAAATAATTTGACCCCTCCTTTTATTATGTTACTGGGTTGTCTTAGAATTAACTGGGTCTGGGTCTACAAAACCCCGATGAGCAGTCGTAGATGGCTCTATGGCTTGTAAGTGATGATTCCGTAGACCCCTTTGAACATAGAAATATTTCAAGAACTTACCTGCCATTCATGACTTGTAATTTGATCTACGAATCATAAAGTTGGCTCATGGATTAGAGTGCACAATTTTTTGGCTTACTAGAAATCTCTATGACATAGGGTATGAGTAGTAGACTGCTTTACGACTCGTAGACCCAGTCATAGAGACTGAACCTGAGGCTCCTCTCTTCCAAATTTGTTAGTAGGCTTCAAGTGTGCCCTGAGTTGTAGTGTGAACATTTGGAGTCTACCCCGACCCCTTTTGTTGAGTCTATTGTTGTTAGAAAGTTCATAGGTATTGTTTCGAGTTCATATTACATTAGGCCTTGCCTTGTGACTTGTTGGGTCTGATGTGGTTGATTTGGATGCCATACTTCGGATGGATTAGTTGCATATATGTTGGGCCTCCTTGGATTATAGGGCCCGTAGAGTTAGATTCCAATTCCCTAATAAACCCATCCTTGAGTTGGGGCTTGTAAGGCGGATGTGAATCAGTTAGTCCATTTCTTGTCTTAAGTTACAATTGATCTCTAGGGTTGCATTTATCATCTTGTAAGAGTTAGGGGTTGAAACACCCCAAAAAGTTCCCAAAAATGTTCCTTGGATATTCCCGGAATCGTAATTTCTATATATCTAAAAATCCATTCGTTATTTCAAAAATCCAACTTCATATGCTTATTCCGGTGGTCAAATTGAGTGGGGAAAGAGTCTAACCCGAATTTTAGAGCAATCGTATCAAAATCCGAAAATCACAAAAATGCGATTTAGAAGGGTCAAATTTATAGGGACATATCTCTTAGGACACAAAGAACTAGGTGGCCCATGATGTACCAAATTAAAACTCTTTGAATTAGCTTTCCAATGCACTAGGTTTCACCTTATTTTGGGTTCGAATGAAGAATTTATGCCCATTTTTGTAGAACTTGTTTGTGTAGAAATGCAAAATTCAATGAGTAATCTGTGTTGCTTTTGCAACGCGGAGCAGTGTTATTTTAGTCCTATTTTTTTTTGTTTCAGTACAAGACTTCTAATTCTTGGGGCTAAGGGTTCCCAAACTTGAAAATACCTATATTTAGCCTTATTTCACCCTCATATCATCGTAAACATTCCCAATACTCAATAAAACACTTAGACTAATATTTGTCTCAAGATTCAAGTTCCATAACACAAGGCCAATCTTAAGTATTTCATTCAAACTTTAAGTATCCATTAAAGTCTTCTTCAAGATCTTCTCCAAAGCTAAGGTATGTGGGTTTCGACCATTGGGTCCTTTCACCCATGGTGCCCAATCCTCTTTTCTACATAAATTGCATGATTTAAAGTTGATTTACTCGTGGGTCTTTATTATTATAAATTTCTGCATAATGAATTGGGGTTTCAAGAAAGTATGATTGTTTTAGCATGTTTTGAGCTCTAAATCTCGGATCAAATGTTGGATTTGATGAAGGTCTAAATGTATGTTACTTGACGGTGTCACGAAGTGTTGATTAATGGTTTTACATGGGATTTACTTGCATGTTTTTACTATTGAATTGCATGATTTTACACTAGCACGACACACCCACAAAGTGTTTGATAAAATGTTCGATTATGATTTCTTAAGGAATTGGAGGTCCAATGCATGTCTTATGAGTTGAAAGACTTCATGATGATTTTTAAGATGTGTCTAATTCATAGAAATGTTGTTGATGTTGTAAAGCTAGGTCTGAGCCCTTTCATAAAGATTTCACCTCTTGCGAGCGCCTTAATGTTGATGTTAATGCAAGGGTAAGTTTGATGATGATCTATTTCTATGATTGAAGTTGAGCTCACCATTTCAGGTCAATAATGTTATGACCTACTCATGTCATGTCCTCTATGTTTACAGGTTATTAAAGCTATGATTATCTTATTTTTCTGTCGGATTAGAGTGGAATAAAAGCGAGTCCCGAAGTCCCAAAACTATGTGTCACCATAGGATGCTGTTATGACCTTGCTATACTAGTGGATCCATCTATTGAACTATCTCTTAAAATCCTTTTCGGAATTGGGTTGTGTGCCCGTAAGGAGGGCCGCTTCACACAAAATTAGGTTGTGTTCCCGTATGTTGAAGTGGAGTCTTAAATCCTTTCTGAAATTGTGTCAGGTTCCCATAGAAAGGTTACTTCATATGAAATGGTTCAAGTTCCCATAAGTTTGAAGTATGGTTTACCTTAGCAAGTAGACCACCTCTTTACCGGTGAGAGGTAATCATCAGATTCCAAGTCGTAGCTCGCTTGGTCTTATTCTATGTTGGTTGAGGTCTCTTCCCACACCCATGTATGGTGGCTATGGAGAAGGTAAGGTTGATTAGGGAAGCGACGAAACAACCCATGGTCATCAAAGACCTTAAGCCGGTGTGAGGAGTAGGGATCTTGGATGTAAGGATGGTGATTGGGTCTATGTGAAGGTTTCACTCATGAAAGGTGTGGTTTGTTTGGCAAGAGAGAAAATTGAGTTTAAGGTTAGTCATTCCTTATATAGTCTTGAGGAGAATTGGTAAGGCCGCATACGAATTGGAGTTGCCTGTGGATATGGATATGGTTTGTCTGGTTCTTCATGCATTTAGGTTGAGGAGATGTGTTGGTAATTCAAGTGTTATAGGAATCTTTGAGGTTGTGGACGTTGTGGAGGATGAGTTGACTTATGAGAAGGTCAGGTGGAGAAGTTGGGTGGATATGAGTAAAGGTCGATTTGTAAGAGTGTAGTGTTCGTCAAGGCCCTTGGGAGAATAGTTAAGTTGGAAGTGCCATTCGGGGAGCCGGAGCGGGCATGGAAAAGCAATATCCGTATCTCTTTCATTCTATTCAAGCTTGTGATAACATGCCAAGTTCTTTTCTTCTAGGGTTCCAAGACTTATGTTTCATCCCTATGTCATTTGCATTCATTCACGTTTATGTTGACAAGTTCATGATGATTTCTTTACACTTATGTTGAGATTTTGAAACCTCCACCTTACCATCCCTTACCAATGCCTTCAATCCCAACAACGTGGGGTCAAGATATTGCTTAGCTTTTACCTCCTCAACCAACGAAGATTTAGAACCATCAACACAATAACACAACCATTGTCAACCTCTTCCAACCTAACAACCAATCTAGCCAACCGACGCACCTCTTTAGCCACCCCTTTATCACCACCATCAACATATGATAGTCTATCCATAGACACCCTAGTCAAGGCATCTGCCACAACACTAGCCTTACTGGGACGATAATGCACACTCGAATCATAATTCTTAAGAAGTTCTAACCACCTCCTCGTCTCAAGCTAAGATCCTTCGGGTGAATGCACATTGGAAACTCTAGTGAATGGTAAACACATCAACATGCACCCAATATAACCAACGACACCAAATTTTGAAGCAAAACCACGACGTCCAACTCAAGGTCATAGGTAGAATAATCCTTCTAATGCATCTCAAATTATCTAAAAGCGTAGGCTGCCACCTAACCATCTTGTATCAATACACAACTCAACCAATCCGGGAGACAACATAACACAACAAACCTTTCCATCCCCTTCTGGTAAAGACAAGATAGGAGCAGACACAAATTTATCTCTCAAGATTTGGAAACTTTTTTCACACTCAACGATCACACAAACTTAGCCTTCCTTTGGGTTAACTTAGTCATGGGAGAAGCAATATAAGAGAACTCATTCAAAAACATCCACCAGTAACCTGCTAAGCCCAAGAAGCTCCTTATGTCCGAAAGAGTCATTGGTCAAGGCCAGTTTCTATTCACATACGCCCCCTTAGGATCAACCTTAAAACCATCCGACCGACACAACATGACCTAGGGAGGTAACCTCCTCTAATCAAAATTCACACTTCACATACTTAGCATACAACTCCTTTTACCCCATTATTTGCAACATTACCCCCAAATGGTTCACAAGCTCTAAATAATTCAATACCTCATCACTAGTGACTACCAGAATCATAACAAGGTAGGGACTAAAGACTCCATTCATGAAACCCATAGACATAATCGGGCATAAGTCAAACCAAAAGGCACTACCCCAAATTCAAAGTATCGGGAAGGACTTTACTAACCCCTTGATCATTAGATTCACCTCAATAGGAATGACCTAGGTTCAACACCCCTAACTCTTATAAGATGATAAATGCAACCTTTACAGATCAATTGTACCTTAAGATGAGAAATGGATTTACTCCTTGCAACCACCTTACAAGCCCCCACTCAAAGATGGATTTAATAAGGAATCGAAATTTAACCCTACGGGCCTTACATTCAATAGGGACATAACACCAACACAACTAATCCATCCCAAACATAGCATCAAAATCCACCACACTAACCCAACAAGTCATAAGGCAAAACCTAATGTAATATGAACTTGGAACAACCCCTATAATCTTTCAAACAACAATAGGCTCGCCAACGAGATAGACACCAACGAGAGTTCGGGACACATATGAACCCCACTAGAAACCAAAAGAATAATGAAAGAAAAAGTGGTACATAGGCCTATCAATGAGAACACATCAAAGCCAAAGGAAATTTCAACATACAGGTAGTAACATCGGGCACCTTATCCCCTTTCTGAGCCACTTGATCAACATGACTAACTAGATCCGAAGGTTGACCACCTTTATACTTCCTTCGAACATATGGACAATTCATTAGCTTGTCACGCACTTTACCACACCCATAACAAGCATTGGTCTTCCATAAGCATGGGCCACCATGGTACTTTCTAGACCCTTGACGCTTCAGATTAGTCATCCCACCAATAACTCCTTCACTCTTATCACGTTTATGACGGCGATCCTTTACCTTATAACCTAACTCTCGACAACCATAACAAGCGTCGGTAACTCTCCAGCAAGGGCCATCATGAAACCTACCACATTTTGGGCACCTAGCATAAGGCACCACACTACCTTTATCTTTGAGACTTTGGGAATTTCCTTCAGTACGGGCCCTCTTGGCCTCATCACCTCTCCTCTTACCAATTAGAGTCTTGGGAGCACTCACCTGTTGATCGAGATGAGTTGCCAACTTTGTCGCCGCTCTGGCCAATACCCATAAAGCATTGCAAACCTCCGCCTTCGTCATATCACTATCCTGAGTAGCTTGAGACATATCCTGTAGTGTGACCATTAGGGATTAGTAATAAGCCCTATGTGACCTAATTATATCGCACGACATAGATCATGAATAAGTGAAACATTTCCTAGAACACCTCATGAGGTTGATGGAGTACAAACCCCCCAACAAGGTTGATTGAGAACAAACCCCCCAACAAGGTTGATGGGTACAAACCCCAAACAAGGTTGATGAGTACAAAGCCCCAACAAGGTTGACGGGTACAAACCCCCAACAAGGTTACTTGGGCCTACCACCCACCTAATTAGGTGATCGAGGAGGTTATCCCTCAATAGGTTACCAGGGCCTACAACCCCCGGAGCTAGGCTTGGTCGTCCCCTACACTATAGAGATAGTATCATATAGATATACACTCCTTTGATCATCTTCTACATGCATTCCTTCTCATCCTAATTTCATTATCATTCCATCATCATATAGACATTCAACTCATAAGACATGCATAGGACCTTCAATCCTCAAGATACCATAACCGGACATTTTATCAAATACTTGGCTGGTGTGTAATGCTAGTGTAAAACCAAGAAATTTAAGAGTGAAATAATGCAAGAAACTTGAAGTAAAATAAGCCGTCGATACTTGGTAATACTATCTTGCAAAATACATGGAAACCCCTCATCAAATCCCAAGAGAGATCATGATTCTAAAGCTTAAAATATGCATAATCATAATACGTAAATCATCTCATCGTGCAGACTTAAAAATGAGTAATCATACATTTTCAACCAAACTTTCATAAAATCCCAATACAGTATATGGTCATAATCTCCAATGAATAATACCCATAAGCAACAAAACTTGGAAATGTGTAATTTTCATAGAAATGGAAGATTGGGCTTCATGGGTGAAAGGTACCCAATAATGAAACTCACATACCTTAGACATTGAATTTATTGAAATTGAGTTGTGAAAGACTTTTGAAGTTTGGAAGTGGATCTTGGAATCCAAAGCTTGCTCTTGAGCTTCCTTAAATTTATATTGGGGTTCTGATGGAGGCTTTTGAGAAAATTTGAGAGTGTATTCCAATTGGGAGGAGTGAATTTGATCTTTAGGAATAGGGTTAGGTCTTTAAGAGGTGTTAATATAGTATAGGAATTGTAGAAATAGCTAAATTTATAGGTTACCATTAATGAGGCAGAACTTGCAAAAACCTGTATATACCCTTGCACATATAAGTTCTACGAAAATGGGCATAGCTTTTTCATCCAAATTCTAAACAAGGTAAAACCAAGTGTGTTGCGAAAGATAATTTAAAAAAATACGATTTGATAGGTCGTGGGCCACCCAGTTCTTTGTATGCTAGGAGATATGCTCCATTAAAGTTGGCCCTCCTACTAGTGCTTGTGGAAAACTTGGCCACCGGAAATTCCTTTGAACTAGGCTTGATGTAGGGGACCCACGATGGTGTTAAATGATATAAATAATCTTGAATTAGATTTGAATGAGAGCTTTAAGCTTGAATGAGTTTCTTGAGATCCTGAAGTGAGTTTAGGGCACTTGAATTGGGTGAAATATTTGTCTAAGTGTTTGAATGAGTAAAAGTGAATGTATTGTGTGATATGAGGGTAAAATATGACTAAGTATTTTCACGCATGAGAACACTTAGAACCAACACCCAAAAGTCTTGGACCAAACAAGAAAAATAACACACAAAATGAACTGAGGCGCGCCCTTGGCGCGTCGCATCTTGGGCACGAAAACCTCATTAGAAAGTGAATTTTGGGATAATGAAATTGTGATTTGTGTGCCCTATAATTGTGGTTAGATCCATTTCCCACTCTATTTGACCCCCTAAACAAGAATATGAAGTCAAATTATCGATATCACGCATGAATTTTGAGATATGTGGAAATTACAGTTTCGGGCACTTCTGAGGCACATTTTTGAGCACTTTTTGGGGTCATTATAGGACATTGTTTCCAAGGCTTCAATGAGAGGGATTTTGGTAGATAGCTTCCTAAGCATTGAGAAAAAGTGCTTGAACTTGCCTTTCTCCTTCTTCTTTTTGGTTCTTTGATGGAAAGGAGGAGGAGGCCTAGGGGCATGCTTAAATTTTTGTGGCTCTTTAGCTGCTTCACTCACCTCATCCTTACCACGATCATCTTCTTCATCCATATCCTTTGTTTCACCTATCTCCTCACGAACATCTTCCTCATCAACCGGCATAGGAGGATTAATAGTGCTCTTGCCACCTCTAGTAGTAATCACCATAATTTCCCCTCATTCGTAGGATTTTGCACTGTGTTGCTAGGCAATGTATCCTTATGACACTGATTCAACTGAGTTGACGCTTGACCATATTGTTGCTCAAGATCTTTAACAGCCATAGAATGAGACTCTATTTTTTGATTTATGCTTGAAATATCGGATTTCATGCCCCTTAATGTTTCATCTTGTGCCTCAGCCTTCTTCAACAGACGATCAAACATCTCCTCTGTTTTAGAATTTTTTTTGCCTACGTCAAGGTTATATGTGGCATATATGGACACTTTTTGAAACTATCTCTTCGCACCCAATTTGCTTCTGGACCCTTGTTCTTATCATAATAACCACCTTAGTTGTCTTTTTAAGCTCCATCTCTACCATAGTTCCAACCTTGGTTTCCTTGACTTTGGTGCCAATACTCCTGATTGGACCCTTGGGTATTAGTTCAAAACCCCACCATCTGATCATTGAGAAAACAAACATCCTCCTCAAGATAAGTCTCCTCGTACATAGGTGCACATGCAGGTTAGTGAACCACCACATTTACTCTTTCTTGGTTTTGCTTGATAACCACATAAATGCTTGTGTAAAGCCGAGCAAGTTGTTGCATAATCTCCTTATTAATATTGACTTGCTCTAAACCAACACTCACAGCATATGAACCCTTTGTGGAAGCTCTATCCTATTGCCCCCATACATGATTCGTCTTGACCACTTGCTCCATACGCTCTGCAATCCTTGCAAATAGTTGATCTAGAAACATGTCCCCCATAATAGTGTCAGCACAAGCCTGACTATTCTCATCAAAGGCAAGGTAGAAGATCTCCACCAAGGCATTATCAACTATTTTGTGGTCAGGGACGCTTCGCAAAACACTTAGAAAACTGCTCCCATGTAGTGCAAATCAAATCACCAGGAAGTTGCTCAAAGTTGTTGATCTTGTCCTTCCATTTTAGGTTCCTCGAGCTCAGAAGTACCTCTCCAAAAAGGCCTTCTGCAAATCTATCGAACTAGTGATCAAACTCTCTGGGAGCTCACATAGCCATAATGCAACATTGCCTGTAAGAGACAATAGGAAGACACGAAGTCCGGCAGTATCCATAGACAGATTTTGTGTTCCCATCACACTCTTGCAAACAAATATAGCATTGTGTAAGTGACTATGTTGATCCTGTAATGGTAATCCCACAAATAGCCCATGGATCTGCAGCATCTGAAGTAACCCATTAGAAAGTGTGAACTTTGTGTCTGCCGGTAGTGATGGCAACACAATAGCTCCTATCACATCCATAGCCATAGGATTTAACCTTTACGAATTCCACCAGTCAAAATTGTCATTGAAATCTCAAGGTTGTGGAATATCCTCCAAAGGTTGAAGGTTTTCATTCCCATCATCATCAATATTACCCTAATTCAAAACTGCATTGGCTGTATTGTTGCAATTTTCTTGGGTCATTCTTCTTGTAATTCTTTAGATCTTTGGATCAAGTGGAGCTAAGGGACTGCCTTGACTCCAAGTGTTGGGCATACACTACTAGTATACCCTGCAAACAAAAAAAAAACAAAAAACAAGAACAAAAGTAAAATACAATGGAACTAAGGATTAACATTGGAATTACAATTACTAGTGAATTCAACTAAGTCTAGCTATATTCCCCGACAATGGCGCCAAAATCATTGATCATGCTTAAGTTACACCTCCTTTTTAGAGGATAAAGTTATCGTTGTCAAAGTATAGAACCTAATCAAGGCTAGGGTCGATCCCACAGGGAATATATAGACTCATGATAATTCACAAACAAGCAATTCAAGTAATTAACCAACTCAATTTCTCAAAGGGGGGTTGGAGTAATCGATAAGAAAACAAAGTAAACTAACTATAAGACGAGAAAATCAACAATAGAGAGCAACTTGGGTATTGTGTTCCCCATGATTCACCAGCTTAGTATTACTACATCACCCAATTCTTCACTAGAGTATAGCATCCAGGACGGTAATTTAAGTTCACCAAGCACTTTGGTCAAAGATGAGAGGCGAATTTCACTATGTGACTTGACCCATCTCCACAGTGTGCAATACTAACCATTATCTATAGTCCTAGTTAACCTCCCTTTGGCCTAGTTCATTTGATTAGAAGAGAACACATCATCGAATCCTATTATTCAATCTCTTTTCCTATTCATTACTACATTGGTCCAATAAGTAGCACTAGGCAAGTTCTAATGTTTGCGACCACTAGAAAACATGCAAAAGGAAAATAATTGATTAATACATCCAAATACCCATTCCAACAATTGCAAATTACCCAGGTTTACTTGGTCAGATCTTTATGGTTCCCACAACCCTAAGTTGTGGATTTAGCAACTCATGCAGGTAGATAAAGAAATTATGAATTGACAAAACATAAGACACTTAACCAATCGAATTGAGAATCAAACAAATCCAAAATTGATTAAGAATTACAAGATTTGAAGATTAAATTAACTAACAAGTGTATTCTCTCAATTTTCTCTCTAAGTATCATATTCTTACCCAAATTAAAGTGAACCTGACGGCTCTCTCTGAAAAATGACCTAAAAATACTATTTATGGCAATTACAATTAAGTCCTTAATAAAATAGAAAAATTGGTTGGCGACTTCTACGAAAGGTCTTTATGACTCATAAAATGATTTATGAGTTGTAATCGGGGGTCTTGTAATCAGCTTCTGGGATCTTTGACTTCTCTTCTATGAACCATTTTCACAGCTTGTAAACTGATTTACGACTCGTACTTCAGACTCAAGGCTCAACTATTTCAAATTATCCCTGAAAACCTATCTATACGACTCTATAGGGGTCTTGTATAGCTGATGTTCAGATATCATCCTTCACTGGAATTTGTCACGAAACTACCTCTACAACTCTTAGAGGGTTTCATTAATCACCAAAAACTAGAAACTCTACAATTTTTCAACAAGTCATCGACAACCTGCTTTCCTACAAAATTAAACACAAAAATACATAAAAAATATAAATGTCACATTAAGAACACACAAAATCCTAAGTTTTAGGCATCAAAAGTGTTGTATTTTGATAACACATCAACTAATAGGACATGAACTCTTTGTGGATGCACTATCTCACTACCCTTATGCACGATTTGCCTTGATCACTCTTTCCATTCGCTTTGTCATCCTTGAAAATGGAAGATCTAGAAACATAAACCCCCATAATGGTTTAAGCACAGGCTTAACTGTTCTCATCAAGGGTACGGTAGAAGATCTCCACCAAGGCGTCATCAACTATCTTGTGGTCAGGGATGCTCCTCAAACATTTTGTGAACCACTCCCAAGTAGTGTTTATCGAATCAACAAGAAGTTGCTCGAAGTTGTTGATCTGGTCCTTCAACTTAAGCTTCTTCGATCTAGGGAAGTATCTCTCCAAAAAGGCCTTCTGTAAGTCTAACCAACTGGTGATTAAACTCTATGGTAGCACAGATAGCCATAATGCAACATTGCCCATGAGAGACAATGGGACAACACGAAGTCTCACAACATCCATAGACAGATTTTGTGTTCCCATCACACTCTTACAGGCAAATGCCACATTGTGTAGGTAACTATGAGGATATTCTGATGGTAAACCCACAACTAGCCCACGGTTCTACAGCATCTGAAGTAACCCACTTGACACTATGAACTTTGTGTCTATTGGTAGTGGTGGTAACACAATGGCCCCCATCAATTCCATAGCCATAGGATTCAAGCTATATTCATTCCACTGGTAAGCATTAGCTTTGAAATCTTGAGGCTGTGAAATGTCCTCCAAAGGAGTTGGGTTCTTATTCTCAGCATCCTTATTACTATTCTGATTCAGAGCTACATTGGCCGCGTTGTTGGCATTATCTTAGGATATTTTTCTCAATGTTCTGTGGATCTCTGGATTAAATAGAGTTAAGGGATCGCCTTGACTCTGAGTGTTGGGCATATACTATACCTACACCCTGAAAAGCAAAAAAAAAAAAACAACAAACAAAAGTAAAATAAGGGAACTAAGGATTAAGACTTGAATTACTACTGAATTCACTAAGTTTAGCCTTATTCCGGTGCAATGACGCCAAAATCTTGATATCGCCCAAGTTACACCTCCTTTTTACAAGAAAAAGCAATCATTTTCATTATATATAACCTAAAAAAGGTTAGGGTCGAACCCACAGGAAATACGTAGACTCAAGAGATTTCACCGATTTACAATTCGAATAATTAACCAACTTAATTCCCCAAAGGGGGGAGTTGCAATAATAAATGCGAAAATAAACTAACTATCACAAGAGAGAAGTCAATAATGGAGAGAAACTATGGTATTGTGTTCCCCATGATTCCCCAACTCAGTATCACTAGATAACCTAATTCTTGTCTAGTATATAGCATGCAAGATGGTAATTTAAGTTCACCAAGCCCTTTAGTTAAAGGTGAGAGGTGAATTTCACTATGTGACTTGGCCCATCTCCATAATCTGCATTACTAACCATTACCTATTAGTCCTTGTACACCCTATGCTTGGCCTAATTTGGTTTATTAGACGAGAACATATCAATCGAATCCTGTTGGTTAATCTCTTTTTCTATTCATTACTATCTTGGTCCAGTTATTAACACTAGGCGGGTTTCTAATGTTGGTCACCACTAGAAAATATGCAAAACGAAGATAGTTAATTAATTCATGCATATACACCTTTCAAGAATTGTGAATTATCTGATTTTACTTTGTTAGTTCTTCTTGGTTCTTACAACCCTAGTTGTGGATTTAGCTACTCATGCTATGTGTAGATGCAGAGATTATGAATTTAGAAGACATAATTGAACACTTACCTAATAAGATTAAGAAAAATCAATCCAACTTCAATGAAAATCGCAAGATTCAAGATCGAATTAAACCATAAGTGTCCTTAAAGACTTTCTAATATGGTCTAACAATTTTCTCTCTGAAAATATTGAGTTCTCTGAGTATTACGCAAAACTTTATGAAAAATAACCTAAAATACCTATTTATAGTAATTAAATTCAAGTTCTAAACAAAATGGGAGAACTGATCAGCACGCCATACGAAAGGTACTTTACGACCTGTATTGAAATTTAAGTCCCATAATCGGGGTCTCGTACTTAGCTGCTGAAATTTTTGTCTTCAACTCTACAATACTCCTCTACAACTCGTAATGTCTTTTTCGACCTGTAAAGGGGATTTCCTCTTATGACATTCCTTCATGTCTACTTCTCTGATCCTCAGGGCATGAATTCTCTTCTACGAATCATAAATTCATCTACAACTCATCTGCATGTTCATAGAATGAACTTCAGAAATCAAACCCTCACTGGAAATCTTTACGAAACCTCCCTATAGCCCGTCGAATGGTCTATGATCCATAGAGGGTCTCATATTTGGAAAATGCAGCAACTTCTGAAACTTTCCCCAAAATCATGGCCAACCTGTAATCCTGCGAACATAGACACAATAACACATAAAACCCACTAATGTCGCATTGAGAACACACAAAATTCCAAGTTTTAAGCATCAAAAGTGTTGTATTTTGGCAGCACATCATCCGCCAATGTGCGTCCAGTGGCTAGGAAGGGCCTTCCCAAGATGATTGGGACTTTGAAGTCAACCTCATAGTCAGGATCACAAAGTCTGCGGGAAATACGAATTGATCCACTTTGACAAGGATGTCATATAGTATCCCCATAAGCTTCTTCATCTTTTGGTCAGCCATTAACAAGCGTATGTTCGTCACAGTAGGGCTCCCAATCTTAGCTTCTTGAGGACCGCAAGGGGTATCAGATTTATGTTGTCACTAAGATCACACAATGCTCTTGCAAACTTCACATCTCTAATAGTATAGGGTATGGTGAATGTGTCTGGATTAAGGCTAGAAATGGACAGGGTTTTTTCTAGTCCAATCTGCTTCAGTTCCAATTCGGTTCTGGTTTTGATTGATCTGATTCTATTTGAACTGGTGACGAACTGATAACTTATAGTACTAGAATGAGTCTAGGTTTTTTAACTAATCGACCCAGATTTGGTAAACCCTATTCCAATTTGTTTTTGGACCGGTTCAAATGGTCACTTTTTTCCAACAACCATATAGTCATTTTCAGCAGTTTGTGACAGTTAGAGGTGGGAGGTCACTAACGAGTAATTGCCTCCCCTCCCACCTTTACACCCCTCTACCCCATTACCCCCCTAGCACTATAAATATAACTCATTTTCTTTCATTATTTCGACAAATTCAGTCTCCTCTCTTAAAATTTCTCTCAACTCTCAAGTCTCAATCCTCAATCTCTCTTAATCATTATAAAAGTTATTTTTGTGATATTGAATAATTGGAGTTTGGAGGTTTTTTTTTTGAAGTAATTGGAAACCTTCAATTAGCATTCCTCAATTCCGGCTTTTGGTTATACATCTGCTTTTATGCAGATGTTTGGTATATTTCGTTCCAACTTTATTCTTGTTATTATTTACTAAATTAACTATTTTTTAAAATATTCATCTTGCTTGTTTTTATTATATTTTTATTATTTAATTTTAAACATGGATTCACAAAGAAATGTTGGAAAAAGACCAAAGTCCGAAAAAATTGGGGTGGAAGTAGTTCCAGATAATTGACGCCTAGATTTAGAATTAATACCGATGATTTTATTTATACTGATGAAACTACTTTTATTTACATCCAAATGTTATATAATTTAATTCACAAAATCGAATAGACCATGAAACATTAAATAGATGTTTTACTAATATTGAGGAATATTTGGATGAAGAAGTAGAAATAGAAAATTATTAAAGAAAATGATACCCATACTAGCCCCACAATGAAATTACCCGCCCAAAAAGATTACATCCCCCCTTACCTACGGTTACTAAAACTATAAAAGCTGAACATCCTAAAAGATCTTTAGTTTGCTCTTTCTAGTACAAAATAAGGAAAAAAACTACTGTCCAATGCACAAAATGTAAGAAACTAATGAATCATTTGACTACTGGGTCGCATGGAGGGACGAGGCGGCTAGCTACACATTTGAGAAAATGTAATTCAAAATTTACTCGTCTAGAAGCTGTGAATAGGGCTTAGAAAGGAGGTGAACCTTTAACTGAGGAATCTGTAGGCGATTTAAATATTGTTTGAAGTATTTTAAATATGTCTACTCTAGCTGGTCCAAGCAAACCCTGCATGTATAGCAAAGAAAAAGATCTTGAAGACTTAACAAAATTGGTTACTCTTTGTGGTTTGCCTTATAGTTTTACTTCGTATTTGGGTTCTACTCATTATATTTTGAATCATTTTGGATTATGTGATAAAATAATGAGTTGCACTTTAAATAACGCCTCTAATAATTTGAGAGCAGTAATTTTTTAAAAAAAATCGAGAATTTGTCCTATTGATGATGATGCTTTTCATATTAAATGTGCAACACATATTTATAATTTGGTAGTAAAAGATGGTGTTAGTAATTTTGGAGTTTCTTGTAAAAAAATTAGACTTGCTTGTAATTGGATTTTTAAATATAAATAAAATCTATACTTATAGAATTTAAAAATTGTTGTAAAGAAGATTAACTTTAATATAGAAAAGTTTCAAGAGAAGTATTCTATTAGATGAAATTCTCTATTTGAAATGCTTGAAGTTGCTTATATTTATCAAGATTCGATACAAAAGGTTTATAATGGGTATAATTCGAATTTAACTTTAAGACTTTGTAGAGATGATTGGGAAGAGACAAAATATTTTATTGAGTTTTTAAGAATTTTTTATATTGCTAGAAATGTTATTTTTGGTCAGTATTATCCACTACTTCTTCTGTTTAGTACATATTTGTGTTATTTCGTCTGAATTTGCAAAATATAAAAGAAAAGATAAGTTTAATGACTCAATATATTTTATGATTAAAAACTTCAGAAAAATACTATTTTCCTATTCCTCAAATTTATTTGAATACTACTTTATTTAATCCTTCTTACAAATTAAAAGGTGTTTAAAAAATGGTTGAAATTCTTTTATGTTAATTTAGAAATTAAAACTGGTGAAATTCCTAGTCTTGAAGATTGTAAAATTAGTATAATACCAAAAGATAAAAAATTATATGATACATATAGAGCCATGAAAAAAAATGTTCCACCATTTGCACCTCAACCTCATAAACATAGAAAAAATGATTTGGATGATATGATAGATCATTATCTCGGTCTTCAAACTTCTAGTAATTGTGATTTTAATGAATATATTAACCAGAGACTAGAAAAGAATAGGGATGAGAATGGAGAACCACAATTATTTCTGTGGTAGAAGAATCATGGAGAATAATTGAAATGACCCCAAAAAGTGCCCTAAAAATATGCCTCAGAAGTGTCCAGAATCATAATTTTCATATATCTCAAAGTTCGTGTGTGATATCGAAACTTCAACTTCATATTCTTGTTCAGGGGGAAAATTTAGTGGGGAATGAGTCTAACCCAATTTTTATAGCAACCGCATAAAAATTCGAAAACGCAAAGTGAGCAATTTCCAGTGAGCTAGCGCGCGGCAGGTGCAACACACCAGGGGCGCGAAGAAGGAGTATTTTTGTCCAGCTTTATTAGTTCAGTCCAAGGCTTTTGGGTCTTGGGACTAAGTCTTCCCATACATAAAAATGCCTATACTTATCCATATTTCACTTTCATATCATACAAGACATTCCCCAATACTCTATCAAACACTACAAATATTTCACCCAATTCAAGTGTCCCAAACTCACTTCCGGATCTCAAGAAACTCATTCACGCTTCAAGATTTCATTATAATATAATTCAAGCTTATTTATGTTGTTTAAGACCATCGTGGGTCCCCTACCTCAAACCAAGTTAAAAGGAATTTTCGTTGGCTAAGTTTTGCACAAGTACCGGTAGGAGGGTCAACTTTAAAGGAGCATATCTCTTAGCACACAAAGAATAGGGTAGTCCACGACCTACGAAATCAAATATCTTTGGATTATTTTTCCAACACACTTGGTTTTACCTTATTTAGAGTTCAGATGAAGAAATTATGCCCATTTTCGTAGAACTTGTATGTAAAGGGGTATATACGGGTTTTTGCCAAATTCCACCTCATTAATGGCATTCTGTAAATTTAACCATTTTTATTGGTATTTTCGAAATTCCTATGCTATCTTAACACCTCCTAAAGATCTAACCCAATTCCTAAAGATCAAATTCACTCCTCCCAATTGGAATACACTCTCAAATTCTCTCAAGAGCCTCCAGCAAAACTCCACTACAAATTCATGGAAACTTAAGAGCAAGCTTTGGATTCCAAGACCCATTTCCAAACTTCAAGTCTTTCAAAACTCAATTTCAAGAAATTCAAGGGCTAACGTATGTGTGTTTCAATCATGGGTACCTTTCACCCATGAAGCCCAATCTTGCATTTGTATGAAAATAATATATTTCCAAGTTGTGTTGCTTATGGGTATTATTCATTAGGGATTATGATCATACTATATTGGGATTTCATGAAAGTTTGATTAAAAATACATGATTACTCATTTTTAAATCTATACCATGAGATGATTTACCTATGATGATTATGCATGTTTTAAGCTTTAGAACCGTGACCTCTCTTGGGATTTGATGAGGGGTTTCAGCCTATTTTGCAAGATGGTAGTACCAAGTATTGGTTGTCTGTTTTACTTCAAGTTTTCTTTCATGATTTCACTCTTGAATTGCATGGTTTTACACTAGAAGTACACTCCCGCCAAGTGTTTGATAAAATATCCGGTTATGATTTCTTGAGGAATTGAAGGTCCAATGCATGTCTTATGAGTTGATGACTTTATGATGATGAAAGAAAGGTTTATATATGATCATGAAGAGAATGTATGTATCTAATATTATCTCTATAGTGTTGGGGATGACCAAGTCTCACTCGAGAGGTTGTAGGCCGGGTATCCTTGTTGAGGGGTTTGTACCTCAATCGCGTCGCTTGGGAGGTGGCAGGCCCATACAACGTTGTTGGAGGTTTGTACCCATCAACCTTGTTGGGGGTTTGTACCCATCAACCTTGTTGGGGGGTTTGTACTAGATCGACCTTGTTGGGGGTTTTGTACTATATCGACTTCATGAAGGGATTTGTACCTCTTGCGCCTCTCCATGGAGGTGGTAGGCCTTGGATTGCACTAAGAATGATCACTCCTTACACATGTATTATGTTCTATGTAAGCATGATGTACTCTTACTATCTTCCATCCATGTCATATTGCTATATGCTCATCTATTGCCTAATTTTGCATTTTGATTATGATGTCTATCTATTATTGCATTGCATTTTACATACTTAGTACATTCAAATGTACTAACACATACTCTATGCCTACATGATATTACCATGTAGGAACCGGAGCTCCTATTGATTCTCCTCCTC
>JAPFFP010097671.1:0-20083 GCA_026153255.1 Solanum medicagineum | reverse complement strand
TTATTTCCGACTGCAGAGAGGGTCATTGTATATTCACTGCCAAGAAGGCTATTTTATTTCCAACTGCCGAGAGGGCCATTGTATATTCACTGCCAAGAAGGCTACATTATTTCCAACCACCGAGAGGACCGTTGTATATTCATCGCCAGTCAGGCCATTTTATTTCCAACTGCCAAGAAGGCTGTTGTATATTCATCGCCGACCAGGTTATCTTATTTCCAACAGCCGGGAGAATCGTTGCACATTTATTATCTATCATGCTAAAGAACTTGGCCATTTTATCTTCAACTACTGAGATAGTCACCGCATGATCATCAAGTCATATCGAGAGCATCCGAAAGGATGAAATCTCAAAACAAACCACAGGTGGAACGCTATCAAGTCGGATGCAGCACAACGTGGAACGTTTTCTCAGCAGCAAACTAGGACATAGCCTGAAGGGGGCGTCAAACCCTTCAGGCACGAGCTGCTTCATATCGATTCATCATTGATTCATCGAAAAAAGGATAAACACCGAATTCGGTAAAAAATTCCATCTCTAGTTCAAATTATATTTTTATTAATATTTTATTTTAGTCATATCGAGAGCATCCGAAAGGATGAAAATCTCAAAGCAACCACAGGAGTGGACGTCGTCATGTAGGACGCGGCACAACATGGTCGTCATGTAGGACGCAGCACAACGTGAAACTTTTTCTTAGCAGCGAACTGGGTCATAGTCTGAAAGGAGGCGTCAAACCTTTCGGACACGAGCTGGGAAGAGAATATCACCACCATCTAACCACACCCCTGTCAGAAGGCATGTGGGCATCTCTGTGAGTCAGTTATTTCATTTTTAGTTTCGCCTTCGGAGAATCCCGTCTCCCGCCCGAGGCAATCTTCTGATCCGAATGACAATACACCAGGAATTTTGGAAATTATGTTCATGTAAGTTCTCAATTATGAATGTGACGAGCTCCACGTTTATGATTCAAGAACTTGCAAGCCTCTTTTTCATAATTCAATTTTGTTGTCACTCCTCTTGAGCTAGAGGTTATCTCCGAATAAGGAATTTCTTCTTCAACCGATAGAGTCTAACTACAAGTGGCCTGAATTCTCATGCAACCTGAGATATGTAGGAAACCCAAAATCAGGGCTCGGCCATAATTCTTTAAAGTCAGCGTGGTCAGCTAAAAATTGAGTTAGTCAAGTTTCTTTTGTCCACAATCTCTTTCATCGATCGCACCCAAAGAAAGGGACAGCTATTGACACCCAATTTTTACCCTCCATAATATAATTTAATTATTGAGTTCTATTTTTGTTATCAACGATGTTTTTTTAATGATTAAAAAAATTAATTAATTAAGGTGGGTGCGTGCACCTCACGCGCCCCCAATCCTTCATTTTCCCCCATTCCCTCTTCTTCTTCTTCATTTTCATCTTTCCCCATTTCGAAGAAAAAACCAGAAAACCCAAAATCATAAACCAAAGCCAAAGAAAAACCAGAAAACCAAAATCAACGCCGACAATCCCCAATGTTCCCCGACAACCCCCGCTCCCCCATGATCGTTTGTCCCCTCATGCGTACCCCTCGTTTCTTCTTTCCTTCAAATTCAAAATTGATCCATTTGAAAACTCTAATCGTGCCCTATTTAACCCCTTCTCATCTTCTCCTTCAAGACGGGGGTCGTCGACGGGAGAAAGAGGAGTTAATCGTAGAAAATCCCTAAAAACCTTGAGCAAGAGTTAGCCATGGAAATCTGAAAGAAATCCAAAAGAGCAGCAACAATCGAATTGAAAACCCTAGCAAACACTTAGGAGCCGTCGATAATCTAGGACTCTAGCAAAACTTAACTGATATCAGGATTGATTTTTGATTTTCTGAAAAAATCCTAAACTCCAATCAATTGCTACAGCTGTGAAGCTTGAATTTCTAGCTTCGAAGTTTGAAATCCATCAATAAGTCTCCGTCGTGTGGTATCGAAGATTTGTCAAGCTCGTCGTCTCAGTTCACTACCCCAAAAAAGGTAATACCCCAATCTCACTTTACTTTCGAGTCTTTTATATTAACTGAATGTGACTGTTGAGGCTATATCAAGGCTGTTCAAACTTGCGTTTAGCCTATGCTGACTGAAAATTCCCTGTAGTGTTGTGGTGATGTTTGTTTGGTCGTTAAGACATTTATGGGTTGTGTTTGTGATGGTGTTACTGTCGTTTTGATTCACTGACAAAATTGTTAAAAATCAAACAGGGGTTGAAATAATTTTGTTCCCAAATGTGTGCTGTAAGGCTCAAAATTCCAGTAAATCTTTGACTCTAGGATTGTTATGATGATCCTAAAGAACTACTATAGTTGTCTGACCCTGTAGGCTGTCGCTGCAAACCATATAAGTCATGACCGTACTATGATATCCACGGTGTGTCAACCACTCTCAGATGCCAGTAACTGTCTCACCCTATAGGCTATCACTGGAATGAGCCATTCCCTCTATAGAACCCCTTACCTCTAGCTGAGGTACCGAAAAACTGACTAGATGTACGGCCCTCTTGGGGTCCCATGATGTGCTCCCAAAATACAGCACTTTTGATGCTTAAAACTTGAAATTTTATGTGTTCTCAATGCGATGTTAGTGGGTTTTATGTGTTAGATAGGTGGTGGTAGAGGATCACAGTGTTATGCATTTCTAGGGAGGCCTGAGGCAGAGGCTCCTAATGCTGTCATCACAAGTATTATCCCGATTTGTCATCAATCTACATCTATATTATTTGATCCTGGATCTACTTGCTCCTATGTATCCTCTTCCTTTTCATATAGATTCTACTTATTATGTGATCATATGCTCATACTCATTTATGTTTCCACCCCAATAGGTGAGCCTTTAGTAGTGGATCAAGTGTTTCAATCCTGTCTTGTTTCTCTTGTTTGGTACGATACTTGGGTAGATATAATTATTCTGGAGATGGTAGATTATAATGTTATCTTCGGGATAGATTGGCTATCCCTATATCATGTCATTCTTGATTATTATGCTCGGACTATGACTTAGCCATGCCTGGGGGTATCGAGAATTGATTGGAAAGGTACTAATAGTTCTTATCCTAGTAAAAGTTACCTCTTATATCCATGCTCATAAATAGATTGATAGAGATGCTTTTCTTCGCTCGGCTTTCTGTCACGGCCCAAAATGGGCCGTAAGTGGCACCAATACCTAACCTCTTAAGTGGGCAAGCCAATGATACAAATCCCAACCTATATCAATAGTTCAGCTTATGAAATATGAATGCTCAAATTTATAAAAGCAGAAAATAACAAAAATCCACTAAGTCTACGACATGACGTTCCCCAAAACCTAAAAGTTATCATATCAAGGACATATAATCTCAAATATTGACCCTAAAAATAACAACACCAAAATAGATGAATAAAATAGTTTATGTCAGAAAACTAAGGACATCATGCCTTAACTGATAGAATCCAACACGAGCTAGAAGGTTAGCTCACCTTGAAATTTGGTATGCTAACAACTGGCTAGAGTGGAGGGTGAGTAAAAGTCGATGGAAGACTTGATGCACTCTACAAAAGCAAAACAAAGAAAAATACAAGTAGGAGTTATTACGAGACACATGTACTGAGTAGGTATCATCGGTTGACTCCAAATAGAAATTAATATGCTTAAATAATATCAGCAAAACAACTCTAACATTTAACAAGAGGCAAGCAACAGTTACAAGTGACAACATCATAAAACAAGTACATAATCAGACAACATTATCAAGAACAAACATGAGGATGCAGGCCTTCACACCACACTTCTTTAGGGAGATAGATTATTTGAGATTGAATACATTAAATCACTTCAATATGTTTTCCTTTAATATTATGGTGCCAGAACATGGCACCCGATCCCATAATATCATGTCAAAATATCATATCAAAATGTGACACCCGATCCCATAATATCATGTCAAAATATGAAACTTGATCCAAATATACTGTGTATAAACATGATACCCGATCCAATTATACCATGTCAGAACATGGCACTCGATCCAATTATATCATATCAGAACGTGACACTCGATCTAATTATAATATGTTGAAATATGACACCCGATCCAAATATATCATGTTGAAACGTGATAGCAGATCCAATTATACCGTGTCAGAATGTGACACCAGATCCAATTGTACCATACCGAAACGTGACACCTGATCCAATATATCATACCAAAATGTGACACCAGATCCCACAATATCTTGCCAGAACTGACAGCCGATCTAATTATATCGTATTGAAACGTGACACCCGATCCAATTATAATTAATTTATCATTCTTTATCATTACTTTTCACTTCATTAACAATTTTATATCAAACCTTCTTTATGCAAGGCATCACTTTGATAAGGTTAGTTCAAGATTATGATTTCATGGTCTTGGGATTGTAGACCAATCACAACAACATTTTAATCATCCAAACCACAACAATAAATGCATAAAAAATTTCACGATAATACTCAATGAATATCAATCACTATTAAACTCTTTCTAACACATAGAATAAACCATAATCTACCTCAAACCGAAGAATCAAAGCCAAGTTAGTTCTCCATTGCATTTTCTTTCTCCAATACATTTGAACATTTCCAATCTAACAAATACATAATATTTGTAAGAGAATGCATTCGTAGACACCCATATCACTGTATGTTTGACACCCATATCACTGTATGTTTAGCCTAAGCCCAAAAACTTACACATTTTAAAATCATAATTCCTAAATCTCAAGACTAAGGTTAAGTCTTAATTTCTCTACATAATCTAACTCTAATATTATTTATATGATACAACACACCTAAGATGTAATTATCTATACCAATATTTCAAAACATAAATCATAATATGATAACTATAAAAAGAAATAACAATAAAAACCCTCTAGTAAAATTTAAATGACCCAACACATTGGTCTCTGGAGTAAACCTAAATGACCTAATACATTCACCCTAATGTTTAAGTAATCATATGCAATGACCCGGGTGTTGTACGACATCATTGAACCTTGAGAAAATCATTACGGATAAAATTTAGACCAAGTGTCATCCCAAGGAGGGCTACACGTCTGTGTGCGTTGGCACTGGCCGTGTGACCCTCAGTGGCACAACACTTCACCTTGATTTTTGTGTTTTAGAGCTTGTTAGGGTCAAGTATAGGGCAACGACCAGTGCCACAAGTCATGTGCCTTGCCACCGATCGTGGGACTAGCCATATGGCCTTTTACGCAGCATGGGAAAGCTTTTTTAGGCTAAGTACCATGCCATTCCCAAGTCACATGAATCGTATGGCGTGGTACGGGCCATGAGCCTCCGTGAAGCTTTTGGAGCAAATATTTTTCTAAGTATAAATCATCGTCTCATAACTTTTCCACGAAAACTTTCTAAGTGTGGGTTGATGGGAGTACCACACGAACTGTGTGGCTTCACAGGTCCTGTGAAGCCATCGTGCGGTGAACCTTGTGCAAAGAGTTCTAAGTGTTGCATTATGGCTCCAATTTCCAGAAATTTGTCTAAGTATTAGTCCACGGGCACTCCACATGAACCATAGAGTGCCACACGAGTCGTATGGCCTCAAGTGTGGTGATTCCAGGAAATTTTTCACTCCTTCTCATTTAGAGTATTCTCATAATTTGATTATTTCTATTGGTCTTTTGGGGATACCTATGCTACCCTATGGCCATCTAAAGCCTTAAACCTCATTTCAAACATTCAATACTCACTCTTCATATTCTAAACTCTCTCAAAGGCTACCCTCAAAGGAGCTCTTGTAAATTTTCAACTTAGAAGCAAAGAAACTCAACCCTTCTTCAAATTCTTTGGGGTTTTCTTCATCTTGGTGAAGGTATGTGGGTTTTGATCCTTGGTTACTTCCAATGATGGGGACCCAAACTATTTTCAATGAAATCTACATGAATTTTGCTTACTTTAATTTGGGGTTTTAAATATTATAATTCCTTAAATCCAATAATGAATGAGTTATGTTTATCTATTGATTCTAAGATGATTTAAGCTTTGAAAATTCATCATTTTTATGAATCTACGATTATGCATACTCCCTTTAAGGCTTTCTAAGCATTGGTGATTTATATTATAGTTTGAATGTGGATTTGGTTATAGTTTTACTTTAATTCCATATTATATTATTGATTTTAGATTGAACCTTAATTACCCATGCCATTCCCATATTTTTCATAGTATATGCATTTCATGAGCATGGATTTATGAAATCATGAAGTGCGTTAAGCCCAATTATGTTTTATGATATGATTTTGATAAGATATTGGTTTTGACAAGAATGTGATTACATGCATGCCTATGAATATGACTCCTTGAGAATTTTAGGTGTTTGCACCATTTTGTATATGAATGGGCTATTCCTGTGCATGAGTATTAGGACTATGAGAGTATGATTTTGGCATTTGAGCCTAAGTATGAACTATTATAAATGATGTTTGACTTTTAAGCCCAATTGTGCATTGAAATATTTTGGCAAGACTTGTATCTCGTTGAAAGCATGTATAACCATGGATGTTATAAGTATTCTTGTGGGATGACAACTTAGCATCGATGGAATGAGGGTTCCACTCTCTTTCCTAGAACTATGTGCCTAGTAGGTTTCCTTTTCGAAATAGGTGTTGTTCTAGTAAGGAAGTATGCCTCTGAAATAGGTGTTGTTCCCTTAAGGAGAAGAAATGATATGATATGACTTGATATGCTATATGTGAAAATCCTAAACGAAATGGTTGTTGCTGCCGTAAGGAAGGTTACTTCATACGAAATGAGTTTTGTTCCCATACCATGAAGTATGGTTTATCTTTGGCAAGTAGACCACATCTTTATCGATGAGGGGATTTCATCGTGATTCCAAGTAATAGCTGGCTTGGTCTTACTTATATCAATTAAGGTCACATCCCCACTATATATGAGCTTTGCATTTCATACATCATTGGTTTCATAGCGTATTGTATATTACTCTCTCGATCTATGGTCTTTTCTATATTATCTAACAATGAATGCAGGATTGGTAAGTTACATACATTGCCTCCCACATACTTAGTACATTCAAATGTACAAACACATATTTTGGCTACATGATTTCACCGCGTAGGAACTGAGGAACCCTTTCATCCACCGTACGACGTCTAGCTTGGATTTCAAGTAATACTTATTGTGGTGAGTCGTATTTTCCAAGGACAAGCCATCGCCCCATCCACCTATGTTGTCCATTTTCATTTTATTTACTTAAGGGTGAGCCCGGGGTATGTCTTGGCCCCAGACCTATCTTATGTAGAGGCATCGTTGGACATCTTGTGCACTCTATTCATTTGATGCTAAGTGTTATATGAGATTCTTGATCACGACTATTTATAGATTGCGTATTATATGATGATCTTATGTGATGTTATGGAAAGTTCCTAAGTCCGGAATTGGCCCTATAGTGCGAGTCATACTTACCCGCCCATTAGTCATTATGTGCTATGTGCTATGTGCTATGTGAGTTCATGCTAATCCTTTTTCTTAAGATGCCCTATAGCATGAGCCCTACTTTCTCCTTCTTTAGAATTATGTGTTACTTTTGAATGCGCTTCCGAACCGATGATATAAATTTTGGTACTTTGAGGTTTGGAGATCCTCGAGTTCTATTCATTGTGTTACTTCTATACCCTTGGTTCGGGTTGTGATAGAGATGGTGTCAGAGCCCTAGTTTGTCAATGATCCTCGTAGTCCAACATGCCATGTCAGGTAGAGTCCTATTCATTGGTATGAAGTGCACTATGCCTATTAGTGGGACGCTATGACAATGTTCTAGGAATTGTATCACTTCTATGTCTTATGTTGTGCTACAAATAGTATGTTAAGTGTCTTGATCTTGATGGTATCGTTACTCCATTTCAGAAGATGTCTCGTGGTAGACCTGCAAGACCAGCCCCGGCTAATGAGGGTCAAGCTCCTCAAGGTCACTTGGATGAGCCTATCTCTAATGGTGAATTCCTTACCACCTTTGCCATGCTAGCCCAGGTGGTGACTAACTCAAACTAGGTAGGACACTCTTCCACGGGATCCCATTGGGCTTCTAGAGTGAGGGATTTCATTGGATGAATCCTCTGGAGTTCTTTGGGTCCAAGGTTGACGAGGATGCTTAAAAGTTCATTGATAAGCTGACCAAAGTATTGAATTTCATGGGTGTCACTTCTGAGGAGAGGGATAAACTGGCTGCCTATCAGTTGTAAGATGTTGCACAAGTATGGTACACTTAGTGGTCTATGGAGAGGGTTTGTGGTGATGCTGTTAATTGGGAGGAATTCAAGCTTTCTTTTCTGGATCATTTCTTCCCACTTGAGCTTAAGGTGGCCAAGATGACTGAATTTATCAAACTCAAGCAAGGGAATATGACTGTGAGGGATTATGCCTTCAAGTTCACCAAGCTCTCCAAGTATGTTGCGATACTTATGGCTGATCTCGTGCTAGAATGTACAAATTCATTTTCAGTATTTTTGACTCACTTATGTAAGAGTGTCGCACCGCTATGCTAATTTGGAATATGGATATTTCTAGACTCATGGTGTATGCTGAACAGATTGAAGGGAGAAACTCAAGGAGAGGAGGGTACATGATCCTAAGAGGGCCCACTTTGACGGTGGGTTCTCCGACTCTTGGGTTGGTGCTTTTGGTTGCTTCCAACGAGGCGAAGGTTCTGGTGCTAAGGTTGCTACTGCTAGGTGCCTCCTCCTAGGGCACTAGTTGGTGGTGGACAGGGATATCCTTTGTGTTATAAGTGTGGGAAGCCCACACAAGCGCTTCTTGGAGAGACTTGAGTGCTTGGTTTGGGTGTGATGATAAGAATCACAAGGTTGTAGATTGTCCCAAGAACCCTCAGAGGGTCCAAGGTCAGGTTGCTCAAGGTGGGCAAGGCCACAAAGAGCTACACAATGCGTTTCTCCGAGGAACAACATGTTCTATGCTCTTCATGCATGTCAGGCGGTTGAGGAGGCTCCGGATGTTGTGGCTGGTATGTTAAAAGTCTTTGATTTTGATGCTTATTCTTTGCTTGATCTGGGTGTTGACTTTTCTTTTGTGACTCCTCTGTTGGTTGTTAAGTTAAGTTTGAGTCTGAAAATTTTGAGGGATCCTTACTTAATTTATACTCTCATGGGTGAACCTGTTATTGCACATGGGTCTATCGTGGTTGTCCTGTTTTTGTGTTTCATAAGGTTTTTCTGTGTTATCTTGCGGAACTTGAAATGTATGATTTTGATGTAATCCTTGAGATGGATTGGTTGCATGCATCATATACCTCTATAGATTGTAGAACTTGCAAGGTCAAGTTTCAACGTCCCGATGAGCCCGTTCTTGAATGGGAGGGTAGTGACTTCGCTATTAAAGTTCAATTTATTTCCAACCTCAAGGCTCAAAATATGATCTTCAAAAGGTGTATATATCACATTGTGAGGGTTAAGGATGTGGAGTCTGAATTACCTACTCTTGAGTCAGTTCCGGTGGTGAATGAGTTTCCGAACGTGTTCCCCGAAGACTTGCTCGGTATTCCTCTTGAAAGGGAAGTAGACTTTGGCATACATCTTCGTCCAGATACTCAACCTAATGTCTATTTCTCCCTATTGTATGGCACCTATTAAGTTGAAAGAGTTGAAGGATCAATTGGAAGATTTGTTAGAGAAGGGTTTTATCAGGCCAACTATATCTCCATGGTGTGCTTTGGTGTTATTTATAAGGAAGAAAGATGGATCTCTTCGAATGTTTATCGATCATAGGCAATTGGATAAGGTGACCAATAAGAATAAATACCTATTGCCTAGGATTGATAACTTATTTGACCAACTTCAAGGGACTACTCACTTTTCAAAGATTGATTTCCGTTCCAGGTATCATCAGTTGAAGGTTAGAGAGTGTGATATTCCTAAGACGGCCTTTCAGACAAGGTATGGGAATTTCAAGTTTGTTGTGATGTCGTTTGGCTTAACTAATGCTTAAGCCGTGTTTATGGATTTCATGAATCGAGTGTTCAAGACATTCCTCGATCGTTTTATGGTTGTCTTTGTTGATATCCTCATTTATTCCCGATGTGAGCAGGAGAACATGAGTCATTTGAGGTTGGTTTTGCGAACCTTGAGAGAGAAGAAGTTGTATGCCAAATTTAGCAAATATGAGTTTTGGTTGGGTGAAGTTGTTTTTCTGGGTCATGTGGTGTTTGGTGATGGTATAAAGGTGGATTAGAAGAAGACCAAGGCGGTGAAGAATTGGCCTAGACCGTTGACTCCTTTAGACATTCAAAGCTTTCTTGGGTTAGCAGGTTATTATAGAAGGTTTGTTGAGGGGTTCTTATCTATTACATCTCCGTTGACTAAATTGATTCAAAAAAAGGCAAAGTTTGTGTGGTCGAACAAATGTCAGAGGAGTTTCCAAACTTTGAAGGATTGACTTACATCGGCTCCAGTTTTGACCCTACCGAATGGTTTGGATGGATTTCTGGTGTATTGTGATGCTTCTCAGATTGGCTTGGGTTGTGTACTTATACAACATGGTAAGGTGATAGCCTATGCATCGAGACAATTGAATGTGCATGAGCGTAATTGCGCAACTCATGACCTTGAGTTAGCGGCGGTGGTATATGCTTTGAAAATTTGGAGACACTATTTGTACGGGGTGCATGTTGATGTTTTCACCGATCACAAGAACTTGCAATATATGTTCACCCAAAGGGACCTTAACTTGAGACAAAGGAGATGGTTAGAACTCCTAAAGGGTTATAACATGAGTGTTCTATATCACCCAGCAAGGAAAATGTGGTAGCCGAGGCTCTTAGTAGGCTTTTTATGGGGAGCGTGGCTCATGTAAAGGAGGAGAAGAAGGAGTTGGAAAGGGATGTTAATCATTTGGCTAGATTGGGTGTTAGGTTGGCCAATTCCAATAATGGTGGTATACTAGTTCAAAATGGGGTCGAATCCTCGATGGTAGTAGATTTGAAGGCTAAGCAAGATGTAGATCCATCCTTGGTTGAATTGAAGAATTTGGTTGTCGAAAAGAATATTGAGGTTTTCTCCCAAAGGGGAGATGGTGTACTTCAGTACCAAGATCGGTTGTGTGTTCCGGACGTAGATGATCTTAGGAAGGTGATCATGGGTGAAGCCTATAACTCTCATTATTCTATTCACCCGAGATCTAGTAAGATGTATTAAGACTTGAAAAAGGTGTATTGGTGGCATGTTATGAAGAATGACATAGCCAAGTTTGTATCTGAATGCCCGAATTGTCAACAAGTGAAGGTGGATCACCAAAGGCCGCTGGGCTGGCTCAAGGCACTGATATTCCTACTTGGAAGTGGGAAGACATAAATATGGATTTTGTGGTTGAGTTGCCTCAGACTTGGAAGCATTTTGACTCCATTTGTGTTATCATGGATCGAATGACCGAGCCGGCACATTTCCTACTAGTTAATACTACTTTTGGTGCCGAAGACTATGCAAAATTTTACATCCGTGAGTTGGTAAGATTGCATGGAGTGCCTAGGTCTATCATATCGGATCAGGTACCCAATTTACCTCTCACTTGTGGAGGTTGTTTAAAAGATCCTTGGCACTAAGGTTAAATTGAGCATCGCTTTTTATCCTCAAACCGATTGATAAGCTGAGAGGAAGATTCAAACTTTGGAGGATATGTTAGGGCTTATGCATTGGAGTTCAAAGGAAATTGGGATGACCATCTTCCACTGATTGAATTTTCCTATAATAATATCTTTCATGATAGCATTGCCATGGCATCGTTTGAAGAGTTGTATAGTAGGAGGTGTAGGTCTCCGGTAGGGTGGTTTGAGTTGGGAGAGGAAGCTTCGATTGTCCTGGATTTGGTGATGAAGGCCATGGAGAAAGTGAAATTAATTAGGGAGAAGTTGAAGATGGCCCAAAGTGGCCAAAAGTCCTATTTTAATGTTAGAAGGAGGGACCTTGAATTCCAAGTTGGGGGGGGGGTGTTTGTGACAATCTCACCCATGAAGGGAGGGATGTGTTTTGGCAAAAAAGGAAAGCTAAGCCCCCGATGTGTAGGACATTATGAGGTTATTGAGCCTATTGGGAATGTGGCATATAGGGTGGAGTTACCCTCGGATTTGAGTTCTACTCATCCGGTCTTCCATGTGTCTATGTTGAGGAAGATGGTTGGCGATCCTAGCACAATTGTGCCTTTGGAAGGTATTGAGATGGAGGAGAACTTGTCCTACGAGGAGGTTCCGGTGGAGATTTTGGATAGACAAGTGAAGCAACTTCGTAATAAGGAAATAGCTTCGGTTAAGGTGCTTTGGAGAAACAAAACATGTGGAGAGTGCTCCATGGGAGGCAGATTAGGACATGATGAAGCGATACCCTTACCTTTTCCAATCAACTCAAGACTAAGGTATTAGGATCTCTTTTTCCAATTAGTCCTAATTCTTTCATTCTTGAGTTTCATGGCATGACATGTTTACATGTGCATTAAAATGATTTTTTTTAAAGACATTTGGAATGGTTTCATTATGTTTTGGCATGAGTTTGGAGTACCTTCGGACTTTCAAATACTGAGTTATGCATGGTGTCCTGTGTTTGGAAGTTTCGTGTTCTAAGTCAAGCCTTTCAAGCTTTGTCCTTGCACATTCAATGTTCCCAAGGGAGAGACGATGTAATGACCCGGGTGTTGTATGACATCATTGAACCTTGAGAAAATTGTTGCGGACAAAATTTTGACCAAGTGTCGTCCCAAGGTGGGATACATGGGCTGTATGCCTTTGCACTGGCCGTGTGACCCTCAATGGCACAACACTTGGCCTTGACTTTTGTGTTTTGGAGCTTTTAGGGCCAAGTATAGGGCCACAACTAGTGTCACGGGTTGTGTGGCTTGCCACCGATCGCGGGATTGGCTGTATGGCCTTGTACGCAGCATGGGAAAGCCTTTTTAGGCTAAGTACCATGCCACGCCCAAGTCACACGGATCGTGTGGCATGGTACGGGCCGTGAGGCCCTCTGTGAAGCTTTCGGAGTGAAAAGTTTTCTATGTGTAAATCACCATCTAGTAACTTTTCCATGAAAATTTCCCAAGTGTGGGTAGACGGGAGCACCACATGAGCCGTGTGGCTTCACATGACCCATGAAGCCATCCATGTGGTGAATCTTGTGCGAAAAATTCTAAGTGTTGGGTTATGGCTCCGATTTCCAGAAATTCATCTAAGTATTAGTCCAGGGGCACTCCACACGAACCGTGGAGTGCCACATGAGCCGCATGGCCTCAGGTGTGGTGATTCTGAGAAAATTTTGCCTCCTCTCATTAAGGGCATTCTCGTAAATTCGATTATTTCTATTGGTCTTTTGAGGATTCCTATGTTATCCTATGGCCATCTCAAGCCCTAAATGTCATTTCAAACATTCAAAACTCACTCCTCGTATTTTAAACTCTCTCAAAGGCTACCCTCAAAGGAGCTCTTGTGAATTTTCAACTTAGGAGCAATGGAACTTAACTCTTCTTCAAATTCTTTGGGGTTTTCTTCATCTTGGCAAAGGTATGTGGATTTTGATCCTTGGTTATTTCCTATCAAGGAGACCCAAACTATTTTCAATGAAATCTACATGAACTTTTCTTAATTTAATTTGGGGTTTTAAATATTATGATTTCTTAAATTCCAATAACGAATTGGTTATGTTTATTTATAGATTTTAAGATTTAAGCTTTGAAATATTGGATTTCATCATTTTTATGAATCCGTGATTGTGCATAGTCCCTTTAAAGCTTTGATCTAAGCATGGGTGATTTATATTATACTTTAAATGTGGATTTGATTATAGTTTTACTTTAATCCATATTATATTATTGATTTCAGATTGAATCTCAATTACTCATGCTATTCCCATATTTTTCATAGCATATGCATTTCATGAGCATGGATTTATGAAATTATGAAGTGGGTGAAGCCCAATTATTTTTTATGATATGATTTTGATAAGATATTAGTTATGAAAAGAATGTGATCACATACATGTCTGTAAATATGGTTCCTTGAGCATTTTGGGTGGTTGCTCCATTTTGTATATGAATGGGCTATTCCTATGCATGAGTATTAGGACTATGAGAGTATGGTTTTGGCATTTGAGCCTAAGTATGAACTATTATAAATGATGTTTTGATTTTAAGCCCAATTGTGCATTGAAATATTTTGTCAAGACTTGGATCTCTTTGAAAGCATGTACTACTACACATGTTACAAGTATTCTTGTGGGATGACGACTTAGCACCGATGGAATAAGGGTTCCGCTCTCTTTCCTTGAACTATGTGCCTAGCATAGGTTTCTTTTCCGATGGGTGTTGTTCTCATAAGGACGGATGCCTCCGAAATGAGTGTTGTTCCCGTAAGGAGAAAACATGATATGATATCACTTTATATGCTATATGTGAAAATCCTATACAACATGGGTGTTGTTGCCGTAAGGAAGGTTACTTCATATGAAATAGATGTTGTTCCCGTAACGTGAAGTATAGTTTACCTTTGGCAAGTAGATCACCTCTCCTCCGATGAGGGGATTGCATCGAGATTCCAAGTAATAGCTCGCTTGGTCTTATTTATGTCGGTTAAGGTCACATCCCCACTATATATGAGCATTGCATTTCATGCATCATTGGTTTAATAACATATTATATATTACTCTCTCTATATATGGTCTTTTCTATATTATGTGCCCTTGTCATCTAACAACGAATGCAAGATTGGTAAGTTACATGCATTGCATCCCGCATACTTAGTAAATTCAAACGTACTAATGCATATTTTGGCTACATCGAGGAGCTCTTTCATCCACGTACGACATCTAGCTTGGATTTCAAGTAATACTTATTGTGGTGAGTCCTATCTTCTAAGGAAAAGCCTCTTCCCCATCCACCTATGTTGTTCAGTTTCATTTCATTTACTTGAGGGTGAACCTGGGGTATGTCTTTGCCCCAGACCTATCTTATGTAGAGGCATCATTGGACATCTTGTGCACTATTTCTGTTGTATGCTAAGTGTTGTATGAGATTCTTTATCATGGTTATTTACGTATTTTTTATTATAAGATGATCTTATGCTAAGTTGTGGAAAGGTCCTAAGTCCTGAATTGCCCCTATAGCGTGAGTCATACTTACTCGCCCTTTAGTCATTATGTGCTTTGTGCTATGTGAGTTCATGTTAATCTCTTTCCCTAAGATGCGTCATAGCGTGAGCCCTACTTTCCCATCCCTTAAAATTATGTGTTACTTTGGAATGCGCTTCTGAACCGATGATGTGGATTTTGGTACTTTGAGGCTTGTTTGGGGATCCTCGAGTTCCCATTCACCGTATCACTTCTAGACCCTAGATCCAGGTAATGACATCATATTCCATCATTAGCCACTAAAATTTTTATATATATAAAAAAAAATCCTCAGCTCCCTCTTGTCATATATATAGAAATATATATATATATATGTTTTGCAATTTCATTCACACCACTTTAAATAAATTTCTACTATTTAATCTATACCAAATTTATACTATAATTTAATGCTAAACAAGTAGTGCTAAAATAATGCAAAATACTTACATGAAACAAAAACATAATCTTTTCTTTTCCTCTTGCTCATTTCTCTTTCTCTTTTTTCGTGTGCCATTTTCAGTTTTTTGTGTGCGTTTCTCATATTTTATTTCTTTCCATAGGGCGTTCATCCCTTAACTCCCTTTTATATTTTTTAAAATTTTATTTGGTTATTTATTTTTTTTTTATACACTAAAGTAATAAATTCTACTGCTTATTTTAATTAATGTAGGACAAAAAGGTATAAAGTATTACCTAAACTATCAATTTAGTCCACTAGTTGATTTAATTATATAAATTACCCCTCAACTAATTAATGAAAATGATCAAATAATTCGAAAAACCCATTTAAATTTACGAGATAGGTTTTTTATAACATAAGAAGCTCTGTATCTCGAAACAACTTAATGGGTTGTTACATCAGATACTAATTTACCCACCGTTCGTCCTCGAACAGTCAAAAGAAAGAGAAGGAAGAATAACGAATATTACCGAAAGCCTGAGTTATGATCTTCTTCAGTCGGTGTTATATCTCCATTTAAGCTCCTCCTTAAAATCATCCATCAAGATTAACTATTAAGAAGTGAACTTTTGAATCAAATTTTGATAAATTTACAATAACAAATAAATTTCAAGTCACAGACTAACTCATGAACCCAATCAGAACCAAAGCTCACTCGATCAAAACATAACCATTTGGAAAAATCTTTTCTCACATAATCATGATAAAACTCTAATACCAAGTTTGTCACGATTCCAAAATGGGTCGTAAGTAGAACCCACTCCTAGCCTCCTAAATGAGAGAACCAATGATACAAATCCCAACCTATATCAACAGTTCACATTATATGATCATCTCTAAACTCAAACGTGAAAATCCATATTATCTTCAACTTCGAATGAAAGATCTATACCCGATGTCGTATTCTTTCACCTTTCTCAGATTCCTTTCGTAACGTCAATTTCAAAAGTCTTAAACTATTTAATATATTTGATTTTTATTCGTTTAACTAATTTTCTACCAATCATATCGTTTAATCAATAACTCATGATAAATTTTTATTTTCTTCATACTCTAAATAAAAATTTGAAGTAACAGCCTTCCTTAGGTCCTTTAATAGTTAAAAGTAACTAACTTTACAATCTAAACCATAAATTCGTCCCTTCAAATTTTCAACATCCAATACAATTCGACCACGTCATGCTTTACCAATTCATACATTGACAAAACATACTACCTTGAACATAGACTCCTGATGACAAACTTGAATCCTAACTTCAATCATATAATCCAATTCCCCTTATCTATCAATATTAACTCATACCATGAAGATCTTCATGAGTTCATATATCTTAGCTTATTATTGATCACCTCTTTATGGACCTTACCATATCCTTTTAAAAAAATTTTAATGTGCTAATTACCATACTTAAAATAACAAAAAGAGCTTATCACTATATTCAAGCTGCACATATATAGATTATTTTTTAAAAAACATTACCTGAGAGTTTTCTAATCCAATCAATGATACATAATATTATCACTATAATCAAAACCGAATAAATGGAACTATGTATTTCTAAATTCAATCTAAAGTCTGTCAAAAGATACATCTTCGACCTTTACCATCAGAGTGAATGTCTTTGTTCTTGTATCCTTCTAAAGGCTAACCAATCTCTCACTAATTTTATTCATTTCTGGCTCTAGATATTTTTAATTCTATTTGAGCAGTGTTTCAACACATTCTACATCTTTTCATTTGATCACATTACTCATCAACTAGTAGTAATTCTGTCACGACCCAAGCCTAGGGCCTAGATGTGACACGGCGCATAGGGTACCGGAAGGAGCCCTAAGCTAGCCTCTTAACATATTACTACACATCCTTGGTCCTGAAAGCAATAAAATAATAACATAGATAGTAAATAGGGATAAACAAGGCTATGAGACATCTTTCATATCATAAAGTATCAAAAGATTCAAGAGGGTCAAAGCTCAAAGCATCATTACATAACTTGTCCAACAACACCTCTAAACATAGAACTTATCAGAAGCCAAGACAAGCAATCGGGCCCACCATCATAGTTAAACCATTCCATAAAGAAAAGAAAGTCTATACATAGTATAAATCAAGAGAGGTATGTCCTCGAAGTTGAGGACTCACCAACTTGCTTTGAGGGATATCACACTACCCACGTGGAGGAGAAGGATGATCAAGTGGGGCTCTGGCTCGTACATGGTAACATTATGTAGGCATAGAGTATGCGTTAGTACGTTTGAATGTACTAAGTATGTAGGATGCAATGAAACAATAGATGAGCAACATAGTCACAATGCATAATTAAGAAATAGATGATCATATAACAATATGACATGCATGAATGATACTTGAAGTAAACATGCTTATATATGGAACATATTACATGTGTAGAAATAGACCATCATCATAAACCAAGTAAATTAGTACTTGGAATCTAAGGTAGACCACCCCTTAGAAGTGATTGAGGTACCAACCCCTCAATTGGTTGATGGCTTACTACCCCCATTCGAGATGATTGAGGTACCAACCCCTCAATTGGTTGATGGCTTACCACCCGCATCCGAGATGATTGAGGTACAAACCCATGGTTGATGGCTTACCACCCCCATCTAGTTGATTCAGGCAATACACCTCAATTGTCTATGGTTAACTCACAACACAATAGATAATTCTCCTGGGATCAACACATACATATCATCCTTTAATCATCATCAAGTCACTTAACTCATATGCAAAGCATTAGGCCTTCAATAACTCAAGAAACATTAACCAAACTTTTCATCAAACACTTGGTGGTTGCAATACAAGTGTAAAACCATTCAATTCAAGAGTGAAATCATGCAAGTATATTCAATACAAAACCACTCACCAATACTTGGTAACACCCTCATACAATATGCATCAAAACACTTCATCAAATCTCAAGATAGATCTAAGATTCATAGCTCAAAACATGCATAAACAGTCACACTTTTACAAAACTCCAACATAGTTCATAGTCAAATTCATGATAGAAGACCCTTAAGTAAAATCAACTTAGAAACATGTATTTTAGGTAAAAAGGAAGCTTGGGCACCATGGGTGAAAGGATCCAATAGTTGAAACCCACATACCTTAGCTTTGTAAAATTCTCGATGAAGATTGGAAATGGAGAATTGAAGCTTGAGTGAAATCCTTCAGAACCGTATGAGTTTTGGGACTTGAGTTTTAGGGTGAAATATTTGTCTAAGTATATGATAAAGTATTGGGCAATGTTTAGTATGATATGGAGGTGAAATATGGTTAATTACAAGTAGTTTCATGCCCAAAAATCTACAAAAATGTACTGAGGCACTCCCTTGGCATGTCGCGTCTTGGGCGCGAAAACCTCACTGGAAATCATTTCTTGGAAAATTGAGATTCTGATTCGTTTACTCCAAAAATGGGGTTAGATCTATTTCCCACTCAAGTATGCCCCCTGATCAGGACTATGAAGTCGGATTTTTCATATCACACATGGATTTTGAGATATATGAAAATTACGATTTCGAGTGTTTTTCGAGGCACATTTTCGGACACTTTTTGGGGTCAATTCAATATCTCCTCCTTGGGAACATTCATCTCTGAATGCCAAAGAAACGTACATAAGAAGAGTAATCATGAAGAAATTAGCTGAAATGACCCCAAAAAGTGCCCGAAAATGTGCCTAGGAAATGCCCGAAATCATAATTTCCATATATCTCAAAATCCGTGCGTAATATCAAAAATCTAACTTCACATTCCTGTTCAGGGGGTAACATTGAGTAGGAAATGGATCTAACCCCGATTTAAGAGCAACCGTATCAAAATTCAAGTATCACAAAAATGCGATTTCCAGTGAGCATTCGTGCCCCTAGCACAACGCGCCAAGGGTGCACCACAATGTTAAAAATGTGCTAGTTTTCTTGTCCGGTCCAAGACCTTTGGGTCTCGGGCCTAAGCCTTCCCATGCGTGAAAATACCTATACTTAACCATATTTCACCTTCATATTAGTCAAGACATTTCCCAATACTCACTCAAACACTTAGGGTGTGTTTGGTATGGAGGAAAATTTTTTTCGGAAAATGTTTTTTTATTTTCTCATGTTTGGTTAGCTTAAATGTTTTGGAAAATATTTTTCAAATCAACTTATTTTCCTCAAATTTAAGGAAAATGACTTTCTTCCAAAAGTTAAGGAAAACATTTTCCAAAACTCTTATTCAATTTCAAATTAATTTTTTTATCTCATCCATATTACGATCCCCCTCCCCGATTTTTTTAAATAAAATAAGATTAAAAATTTATTTTTGAAAAAATATTTACATTTTGAAAAAAAATATTTCACCTATTTCTATTCCGACTCACCCAATTCCCCCCCCCCCCCCCCCCCCCCCCCCCCCCACAAAACAACAAAAAACATTTATCACA